>OX438881.1:3429593-3701976 GCA_949315895.1 Anania crocealis | reverse complement strand
AGGCGTAGTAACTTGACAAAAAAAAGTATTTAATCTTATACAACGTACTTTCAATTTATCAACTGGCTGTTACGTCGTGAAATATCGTTGTCATTAAAACTTTATTTGATCTTAAAGTATGCCTTTCTAAAATATAGTAAGATGTAAATGGAAAATTAAAAAAAAAATTTAAGTAAACACACTGTTTAGTTCACAAAACTATCGATATGGAAAATTATCGATACGACACGAATCCCTTGTCCACGATAAGTTGTTTTTACATTTCTACGCCTTTCTACGCGCGAAATATGTTAAGGCGTCATCCGAGCAATCTTGTTAACTTTAAATATATCTACGTAGTGTCCAGACGACCATTTGGATCAGCGGTAGTAAACCGCTGCTTCTGAGCCATGGGTCGCGGGTTCGATCCCCGCACAGTACAAATATTTGTGTGCATGAACATGTCTCTGTGTACTGGTCTGGGTGTTTTCTATGTATTATAAGTATGTATTTACAAAAAAAAGTATTTATGTAAGTCTATCGGTTGTCTAGTACACCATACGACAGGGTACTTAATAGTAGCTTAATTTGGGACTAGATGGCTCTGTGTGGCCCAGTGAGGCATGTCTTAAATACAGGCATGTCTGTCTTGAGTGCAACTTAAGATTAAAAAAAAAAAGATAATTTTATTATTGACGGAATGCAAAGTTCGTAATGTTTTTTTGTAGTCACAATGCTGCTTAATTGTTCGTATTTCAACTATTTTAAACGACTTATTTCTTTTTTTTTCTAGAATTATGGACTTGCTTTATCTTTATTATTCGAGTAGACATAATTAGTTCTGAGCTTTTGTGCAACGTAATGCATTTTTTTTCTCTTTATTTAATTTGGGGCTTTTATCTATAGAGATATGCCAGCCCCATTTTATTTTCACAATTACATTCTTGTATTTAGGTAGGTGTTACAATACAATCAAAATAAATTAATAGCTTGTGACTTAGTATGAACTCAGTTATTTAGTATCTTAGAAAAGGAATCACTGCTCGGTAGGTTTTAGTACCTATATAACAGTGCATAATCGTTTTAATGCAATTTTATTTGAGACTATTTTGATATACTACGTGCTGTACCTGTTCTACTCACTAGATGTATATGCTGACATGACAACATTCGAGTTATTCATTAACTAGTCAATGTATACAAAATTACTTAAAAATCTTTCAGTATACATGCAGCAATATTAATTTAAAACTATCAAGTATTGTGCACAGAAAACAAAGCAGCAGTTTGAAATTAAGTTATAATCATATCAAACAATTAAGAATTTAAAATCCCCAAGGCCTTAAACGTGAGTTATAATCGTCGATGAGTACATTAGCAGGTGTCAAACACATCATGACATTTAGTAAGTACTTAGTTAATGCAGGTATGCACCTGTAGTCATTTAAAATGCACCCCGCTACTTTGGCTCGCTGTTATTCTGGGTTCCCATTCGCTGTCAAAACCGCTTGCATACCAGCTGCTCAGTGGGCGAGTAACGATATTTTGACATCCCGACCCCACCGCCCGGCAGCAGACGCGAATTCATCCGAGAGATGTGTAATGCATAAAATTTTTAAAATGGCGACAACCGCCATCTTTGCGCGGGAAACGCAATTCCGCGCGCTTTCCGCACCGCCATCTTGCCAGAATGAAATATGGAGTCGGCGAAGGGCCGGACACATGGTCCTTTATGAAAAAGCGAGAAAAATTGTCGGTGATTTTTTAATAAAAACCTTGCTTGTTTTAGCCGATACGGTTAGCAATGGGCGGATATTGAAGCGCCGGATCGACGCGTAAATTAAAAATTCCGGAAGCAACAGTATCCTGGACTATTTACTTAGCGCTAGCGGAAAGAAAAATGTTTAATATACATTTTACACGGTCTAATACCAACGGGCTGTAATGGAAATCACAGTGATGAAACTTTATGTAGCAGTTCAGATTTTACTAAGCCATGAAACAGGTAGCAAAGTACGAAATTTCTAAATTTTAGCGCGCCTTACAATAATGCTAAGGTTTTGACAACGTCATAGGTTTTAAATTTATCAAGACAAGTAATGTAAGCCCCTACATTAAAAAATTGTAGTTTATTATCAGCTTTCTTCTCAGTTTGGCCAACAGTAGAGGGAAGACATGTTGACAGTTTTTTTTTACGTATAGTCTCCTAATGCACCCATTAGAAGAAAAGAGGTAGGTACTAACATTAGGTTTATGTGCCAGCCATCACGCGCTAGTTTTAAGTATAGTTAACGTTAAAAAAAAAACATATTTGCAAGCAAACTGACCGTATGTACTATAATTGATATACCTTTTTATTCAGTTTTCATATGAATGTACCCCATTTGTTAATTTGGATACGCATCAAATGCCAGAAACGGACATCGCTAACACCCCCGGATGACAAACACCGGGACAAATAGAATTAAAAGACTCAGATTAGTACAGCATCCATTCCGCTGTCTCTCATTATGAGCCGTCATTTTAACCGCGAGTCGAAACGGCCATTCGTTCCGTCGCTTCGGGACGTCCCGCTTAGGGTAATTGGGACACGGGTTTTGGAATCCACTTGAAAAGAAGTCTGTATTTAAAATAGCTACTGTACAAATGTAACTATTAAACTGGATAACTTTTTCTTTACCGCCAAATTGTTTTATAGGTGTTAAGTATCGTATTTAGAGTCCATTTATGAAATAGAGTTTTCACCCGAAAATATATTCCGCAAAATAGTTTTAAATTTTTACAGTCCTAAGCCTGTTAAGGTATGAAGGGAGAACCAACAACTTATGAATAGTATCGTATTTAGAGAATCAGATGCGCATCGCGTAAAAAAAGTGTCGCAAGGAGGCAGTACCAAAAATTATAGATTTTTGGCGGATATTTTCTAGGTGCTTTACAATTGTTCGTAAATGGGGAATCGGCCACAATTTAGTCTGTGTGGGAATCAGTTATATAGCGTTTCTGATTATATCGCTCTCCTTATCATCATCATCATTACACTAGCCTTTATCTGCCCATTGCTGGACTCAGGCCACTTCAGACGTGTGTCCTCAGCACCTCTCGGTCCGGTCGCGCCGCGAGTACGGGGCCTTTGCAAGGCACCTGCTAGCAGGCCGCATTTGGGTCGAGTGCTTTCCGCACTCGCCTAAACCCGCCCGGTGAAGCGGCAATTACCAGCAACGACCTCCAGCTGACAGCAAAGGTCCATTAAAAAAAGGCCTCTTCAGAAGCAGGATGTCGCCTCTTACGACACACTTAGAAGGAGTAGTGATGTTCTTATAATGAGCTGATACATAAAATTACATGTACCTCAGTGATCAGAAAACTTAAAACTTGTTTGGCCTTATTTTGTATCGAGTTTGAAAAACCACCTTCTTTCTTCGGCAGTCGGGTAATAATGGTTAAATCGCTTAAGTTGAAATATTAAACTACCTACTACTATTATTTCTTACCTATTAAACTATCATTAATAGTCTAGGAGAAAATTTTGATATAACAATGCATTATTTGTTAAAACTTCTTAATAACATTTGAGAAAAATATAAGTTTAAGAACAGGTAAAAATGATTAAAGATAAATTACCCAAAAGTCATTTGATACCTTTCGTACATGACTTTCATTGGTTTCGCCTCTTAAGTTTCGTTCGAACTTGTAACAGGCGGGAACTTAGTTAATAACATCGAAGGATCTTCGTAAAGTATTCTGCGTTTTGTTTTTTCCACGAAAATTATAAAATATTTTTATTAGTGCTAGATACTGATACGGACCCTTGCAGTAGATAGCCTATCGCACCATTACCAGTGTAGTGGTACGATAGGCTGTGGTACGTTGGACAGTCCCAGATTTTATTCCCAATTGCGTGTATTAAGAAACGATCTTTTTGGAATTAGCTTGGGCCTGGAGGGGAGGGGCTTGGGTTGCATCTACTACGGACAACCAACAATTTATTTGCATTAAAACAGTCACCGTTTTAGTGAACACTATCAGTAGTTCGCCACTTTTGACACAGCAGTCAGAATATATACGTTACATGTCGTTTTTCATCGAGAAATTTCGCTTCAAGGATCAAAAGCTACGTCCCAATCATCATTAGCATAGATCAAACACCAGCATCATAACATTTTGCACAACGATACCCATATATGTCTCGACTCAGTGGCGTTCTGACTAAGCAAATACGAATTGTCCAGAAAAACACAGTCCCGTCTCAATTCAATGAAGCAAACAAGGTCAAAACCAACAATTTTTCAGTGAGGATCATAATATCGCTAAACACAATCCCGGGGCAAAAAATCTTCGTACACTGAAAAAATTATTTAACAAAACTAGTTGAGATAACCGAGGAATAGTCAAACTTTGTTAACTCACAAATAAATTTCGTTTACGTCAAGACCAACTGCTACTGTTGCATTTTACATAATCATTTCAGTTATTTGAGTTTGGTTCTCAGCTACTAAAGTTTCTGTCATTTACTGTCAAACTCGGTTTTGCCACCTTGTAACATAACAATGTATTGCTTTAATAAACAAACTTAAGGTGATAATTTACCTAAAGTTGGCCTAGCATTTTTTTTTTACTTAACTAAAGTGCTATTTATTAACTTAGTAAAAAATTGTTTCCAATTGCATAGTTTTGTTGAAGATTGTTTAAGAAAGTTACTACAAACAAATGAAATATAATTGAATAAAAATAAAAATCTCAACAATTTTGTAAGAGGTGATGTAAGTTATGTTGCGCGTAACGAAACGTTTTTGGAATTTACCCGCCCGCAGTCGTGTCAAACGAAACTTAACTTGTATAAACCTGTTCTTTTCGTGTTGAGCGTCATGGCGGCGAGGTGCTGTTTGCGCTATATTTTTCGAAATAGTGTACGATAATCACCTGTGTAGCGAGTAAATTAATTATTTAACCTGTCATATTATAAAGCCGCTTACAACAATGGAGTCAGCAGACGAGGCAGCAGAAAAAACGATTTCTGATTATCTGCGGTCGTGGGGTCTGAAAATGTATATTACAACATTTTTGGGTGAGTACTATAAAACATATTAGGCAATAACATATACTTAGAGGGTTTCGTTGCATTAACCCCGTCAGGCATTCCACTTTGAACTTCAACCAATATTTGAACTTTTGTGAAACTTGTAGCTTCAATGCTCAGGTACTCATTATAGTCTCTATCTCTTTCCTAAAAGTAGCCCAATTTTGTATCAGATTAGAAATACAAATAAATAAACTGAATTCGCGTGAGTTATCTGTACGTAAGGCGCTAGATATCGTTACCATGACATTATTAGCCACCCATGGCACCCACCCATACCCACATATATTTAGTGCCAAATTTTCCGGAGCGATTAATTTTTTTATATTAATTTTACAGAGTCGCACGAAGAGCAACTTGATTTAGTCCATCGCTACCTTTCTTAATGAGCACAGCAAATGTAATGTCGACTAAGAAAACTACAAAAAAAAAGCAATGGAGACCATCAAAACAAGAGGTTTTGGAAGGCTTTATCAGTTAAGTACCAAGTTCAGCTGAGATAGCCGCAGCGATAACAAGAAAAAGGGAAAAGCTTATGGAAATGGAACTATGGACTGGATGCCCCGCCTTTTTCATGTGTTTATTTCACATTAGAAACAACTAAGCATGTTATATGCTTGAAAATAACATAAAATATTAATTACATGCTTGTTATATCTAAGATTATAACACTTAAAACAAATCGACCGCCTGAGGAAGGATTCTAACTCACGTCTCTCCGCATTCAATCGAATTTATGCAAGTGTTACTAGCTGTCAAAGCCAGCGTTTTCTGATATTGATCATGATCAGAAAAAACGCTGGCTTCGATAGCAAGAAACACTTGCAAAATTTCGACAGTTTAGCCAATATCTGTGTAGCTTAGTGGATAAAGCACTCGCCTGGCATGCAAAGAGACGTGGGTTCGAATCCCACTAAACTCGTATTTTTAAGTGTTATAATATCATTGGAGTTTTGCTTTTTATAAATAACGGAATGTTTCTTTTAAGTATAATTTATTATATTTTAAGTATTAAAGTTTAATGTTAATGAATATATAAGTAGAGGTACATATTATTAACCAATTTGTTAATTAATAAATATATAACAAAATAGTACAAATCAAGTTTTTATTTTTATAAGTGTCATAAGTTTGTAGTCAAAATTAATATAAGAAGAGTTTCAGTAAGATTTGGGGCACGTGCCAATGAATCTTGCTAAAACTTCTTATATATTTATTTTGGCTACATGCTAAAAACCTGTAAACAAAAAAACACTCTTAGTAACTGAAAAGCGATGTAACTGTTAACCGAAAAGTTCAGTTACAGATTACAAGAAAGTACGTAAATTCAGAGTAGAGCTATTATTAATCAGTTACTCAATTAATAATTCAGTTACCAATTACAAAATAGTTTGTTTACGATAACAGTATAGTGATGCTATACAGAAGAAACCATTTTGTAAATAATAACTAAAAAAGTATGTGTAAAAAATACCAAACCCGTATTTATTTATAACAAAACAGTTTTATACGTAGTAACATAACAAGTGGTCTTGTTTTACACTACTATTTTATTCTTCATAACATTAATATCATATACTTCATAACATAAATTTATCGAACACTTTGGTAACCCCTAAGTTATAAATTTGTTGGTAAGTAATAATTTTTGTTGAGCTATTGATAACTAAACTATTTTAACAAAACCGAGTTTGTCTACTAGGAACCATACTTATGTAGTCACTATTTTTATGTAATAGGTTACACAATTGTTGGTTATTTATTACTCGAAACTTTTTTCAGTGTACACAAACAGTGGGAAACGATGACAAAATTCTCGAGTGCAACATTTATATTCCCGGCATGTGGATTGAGTAGGGTCACCTTGTATCCTGTATTTCAGGAGACATATTTTTATTGCCATAACTTTTGTGTGAAGGATTTGTTGTATTTATTTTAAATGGAAATTTCTACTAAATTTTTTTTTGTAAGTCAACGCTAAACTTATAAGGAATAGATTATAGGGGTGTAGTTTGTGATTCATAATACATTGAAAATCTTTGGAAAACCGAAAAATAAAATTCAAAACAATATTAAATTTTCAAAGAAATTTTCATTTCGAGTTACATATTTGAACGTATAATCAAATTAAACGGCAGGCGATCAATAATGTTATTGTCACCCTTAATACCCGTTTATTATTAATACAAATATAACTGACAGTGAACAGAATCATTATTATCAGTCCAAAAAGCCACAGCTTGTAAAATGCCTCTTCCTCTCTTAAAAGGAGGATTTTGCCATTATAATATAAGCCTCTTTGGCAGGTGATCGAAGTACAGCTAATGTAGAGATAAATCAGTTGCCATTCATCTTCTAGCGCTATTCCTTCCAATTCCAATCGCCCCCTAAAACACTCATAGAGAAAAAAGTTCTGGTAATAGACTTTTACATAAGTATTTTAACCCTATGATTCGCAAGACATGTATGAGCACACTTTATTATTTATAACATCTATAAATACCGTGTTCTTAAGCAAATTATTGATTTATCATTTATCATTATCATTTATCCTACGATATTCGGAATCATGGTGCTTCCATGAACCCAGGGCGCCCGGGAAATATTATTTTATTAAAATTGTCAGGCCAGGTGAGATCCCGCCGGGACGCGGGACTGATACCGGCTCTAAATCAAAATAGCTGAACATTCTGGAATATTCACTCGAGCGTTTCACTTCATTTTATTTTCCCGCGGCTAAATTATGTGAGGTGAAAGAGATCGGTGTTTATCGCTATCGAACTGCTATCTATCTTTTTATCTATATATAAAAGCGAAAGTTCACTCATCACAAACAAAAAAAAAAACACTTGACGTACCCAATTGTAAACAAGAATTTGGCAGGGAGGTAATTTAAAATTTGGAACGATTTCAGAACCAGTCGAAGTCCTACGAAACGGTTTAACAGATTTAAATGAAACATTTTGTGTAATTTAGGTAGCTCTGAGAAATTTTCGATTCCCGTGGGCAAGTTTTGAATTAAAAACTTCCACACGTACGAAGTCACTAGTCTTATGTGTATGTATATCCTTATAACAACAACAACTCTGTCAAACTGCTTCGTTTTTGATGAATGTGTTAATAACAAGGTATGATGCTCTCATCGTCAAGCCAATGGACGCTAAGGCCGTATACAGAAAGAAAGCTGGAAACTTATAAGCGCTTACTGGCGCTTGACAGCGCTGGTCCGTTCTACACAAAGGAAGCAGGTTGAAGCAGACCAAGCAAAATGTCGGACTCATTCGACGATGATTTGGTTTGTCGCAGTTGTTTATTAATTTTAAATGGCAGCGCCCAGCGCTGACCAGCGCGTGTTGAAGCTTGTCGGAACTTGTCGGCACCGTTCAGTGCTTATCGGCGCGCGTTCATATATTTTCCTGCGCGGGTTACCAGCGCTGTCAAGCGCCGGTAAGCGCTTTTAAGTTTCCAGCTTTCTTTCTGTATACGGCCTCAGACTGTAGGCAAAACTTGTATCACTGAAAACCTTGTTTTATTTATTAGGGTAAGGAAGGTGTTTGTTACAACCATGATCTGCTCGTTTGTTACAAAAATGACGGGCTCAATCATGGCAATAAGCTATGATCCTAATTATGAATAGTTACGTGAAACTTAGTTTCAAGAATATCATAAAAGAAAAGACTTCACGCGATAAAAATTTACAACAAAGGTCATACAGTTAGTACTGTACAGCGTAGGTACCCAACAAAACTTTAAAGTACTGATTATTACCAAACTGAAACGTCATTTCATTTGTCATAAGGTTGAGAATCGGATATCAATAACATGTAACAAGGGACAGTTGCTGACACTGCCTACATCTAGTCAAAAAGACAACTACATTCAAAAACTTAGTCACGCGACGCCTCAACGCCTCCAAACAGGTCTAAATGATGGCGTTCTAATTTGTTTTTATTAACTGCACAATGAAGAGGTAATGAAAAGATAATGGCTCGTTCTGAATGTATTCTGATTGTGTCGCAGTGAGCTGCCGTGTCGTGGGCGGTGTCTGTATAATCAGAGTGAGATGTTGATCTACTGGTGTGGCCATTACGGGGAATTCGCTTTTCAAACGAGTAAGTAGGTACCTATTATTAAGGTACAAATATAAAATATAAAACTTAAGAAATTCTCGATTATAGTCCATGATTGTAGCCTTAAAATTGATTGCAGGTTCTCGGAAACATAAAAAAAATAAAAATAAAATACGGGGAATACGCTATTGAAACATACATACATACATACATACATACATACTCGTATTATCACGCCTCCTTCCCAACGGGGTAGGCAGAGACCAAGGCCTTCCACTTACTACGATCCTGGCATACATCTTTCGCTTCTTCCACATTCGTCAATCTTTTCATGCATGCTCGTCGGTTTAGAGTACTCTTGACCTGACCTTTCTTCAGAACATCCCCGATTTGATCGTGATAAGTTCGTCTAGACCTTCCTCTTCCAACGTTCCCTTTCACACTCGTCTTGTAGATCTGTCTAGTCATTCTTCTCTCATTCATCCTCTCTACATGCCCAAACCATCTAAGCATCCCTTTCTCAATCCTTGTGACAATATCTTCTTTCACACCACAACGTTCTCTTATCACACTATTTCTTATCCTGTCACTCAATTTCACTCCTAACTACTTCTTAGCGCTCTCATTTCTACTACATTTATTCTACTTTCATGCTTTTTCTGCCATATCCAACTTTCACTTCCGTACATGAGTGCTGGAACCAACACCCCTCTATGCACAGCCAGACGAGCTTTCATAGAAATCTTCTGGCTATTCACAAAGGCGTGCAGCGCTATTCAAAGTATTAATAAAATAAAAACAAATCTAATACAAATAAACATACATTATTGTACTCATGATTGTTTGACTGCCACTGACTTAAAATTTAAAATTGATGGCTGTTCGCCACAGAAAATTTAAAGTAAAGGATGGATTCGCCCATACAAAACTTGAGTAACTTTTAGTGATAAGTTGTTTACGATTAGTGTTTTATTTAAATTACTACAAATTCGTGTATGTAAGCTAGCTAAACTATCATTGTATTTTAAATTTAAATTTAAATAACACCAATTTTATACTGTCGAAAAAAACGTCGTAATGAGTCTACCACCTAAAAAATAAGGCGTTGTTACAAAAAAACTTAAGTGACGAATTCTGTCTCTCTTATTTTGTCGGTTAAACGAAAGCAATACGGTTAACCACCAGTTAAAAGAACAAAAGGTACGAATACAGTTCTAAACTTCTAAGTTCAACCACAAACGAGTAACAACACGAGTCGTGAGGGAAACCTAACTTCCGACATAGTTGCGGAAACAACACAATCGGACAGAACAAAATTTTAAATTTAAATGCAAAACAAAACCACTCGATCCGTACCTCTATCGATAACTCACGCATCGCGTCACTATAAATCAAGGGACCTTCGTCGATAGTGATGCCCACGTACGGTAACCGCTCGATAAATATTCCGAGTCAGTCGATAAACTACGCTTAGTCATCGATATGTGAAAGATTCCGCTGATTATACGAAGGAATGTTTCGCAATATAAGGTTCCGTCTTTGAGCTTATTGATTACTAGCTGTTCCCCGCGACTTCGTTCGCGTCAATTTCTGTTATTATGATCGCGATTTTCGCAACATTTTTCACTGATACTTCACTCCTATTGGTCGCAGCGTGATGTTATATAGCCTAAAGCCTTCCTCAACAAACGGACTATCCAACACAAAAATAATTTTTCAATTCGAACCAGTACTTCCTGAGATCAGTGCGTTAAAACAAACAAACTCTTCAGCTTTATAATATTAGTAGTATAGATTATCGTTTTATTTTTAAAAATTCTGAGTTTCCTCAATCTGAGATGAGATCAGATTTAGACAAACATACCTACATAGTGCATTTTGAACCTCCGGGAACACGAAGCCCACATTATGTAATCACTTTGTATTAAGTCTTGGCAGAGTTTTTTTAAATTTTGTATCAAAAATATATCTTAGAAAAATATAAAATACTGATTTAGATATTCATTTTGAAACACGCTGTGACACACAGACGTGTATTTGTGTAAGTTTCAGTCATCTAGGACCAGGCCCCTAATTCGCGTAACCGAATCGTATCACAATCGTAATTGAACGACAGGTTTTTAACAGTTCTAGTATGAGCTAAATGTCGAAATCGTCCAATTCAATCACGATCGGACTGCGATTCGGTTACGCGAATTAGGCCCTTGGATAAACCAAAATAATACGTCCGTACGCGTCACAGCATGATTTAAAAACACAGTCTTATTTTTTAACATTTTTCTAAGACTATTTTGATTCATAAAACAATAATACTGCCAAGATGTTATACATAATGGCTACATAACGTGGGCTTCGTTTCCAGGAGGTTCAAACGAAAAAGAAAAAGCTCCGAATTAAAATCTCCACTTCTTTTTTGTCGGTCGAAAACTTAAAAAACTCATGCAAAAATATGTTCAACTCTTACAAATGCCGAAGTACAATATAAAAAAAAGGTATCGCCTAAAAACCGGCCGAAACCGAGCGAATAACAAATTACTCTTTGCGTATATCCAGAAATCCGCCGCATAAATACGCGTAGGGTTGCCATGTCGGAAACATACAGATGCCTTTGTCATATATCCTATAACTTTGAGCATCATTATCATCATTTCAGCCAATAAAGATATAGTATACTGTACTTATAAAAATGAAGATAATTCAAAAAGTGTTATGCTGAGGTAAGACAGAAGAAACAACGTCCAGACTCTGCTCTCTGTCCTCTGATTAAATCACACTAGTTAGACCTTAAGACATGATGCTGTAGATTTTGAAAAAACATTTAGTTAGTGTAATTTACCAAACTTATCAAAAAATAAAACAGAATTAACAAGATGTACCTTTAACACCATCCTTTGGAATTCTAATAATCACGCTATCAAAAACATTACAATGTATAGTCTTATAAACACGTGACGTCACTAAGTGCTGGCATCCATAATAAGCAACGTTTTGTGAAAAATAAGAATATAGGTACATAGAGTCAATTGCTGTCCGATAGTCAGAAAAATCGATTTACGTAGTGGTTTGCGATTGCTCCGTAAGCAACTTAAATGTTTTTGAGACTATACTGAACATTAGACCTGAAAGAATAAGGTCCAATTTTATAATTAACATAACTACTTGTATAACCTTTTACTGTACGTATTACAAACACAAAAACTAATAAAATGAATCGAGCATCTAAATCTGTCAGAAAAAATGCTGGCCAGTATCTATTTAAAAACACAAATTATGAATTTAGAAAATACATCTGTGTGTAAAACCATCTTTAATGTAAATCAATAAAATATATTACCTAATACTAAAATGACCGCCTTTTTTCCCTGGCAACCCTGACTACTGGAATAGTAAAAACAAATCGCTGCCGAACGAAAGTGAATATTTGTGTATGATAATATCGGATGCGTCTGAATATTACATGGGCACTAAAATTTCTATTCGGCTTGGTTTCTTGATAAACGCAACGCGTTTTTTACCATCGACTATAGCTGAGTTTGGGGACCGGTATGTAAATGTTGGAAGGTGTAAGTGAATTCGATATTTGGATATTATTTCGTAAATTTTTTTAGACGGCATTTTCTTTTTTCTTTTTAATATTTCAGGTTTCGGCGAGGAATATTTAAATGAAAAAAGTATTTATCGGGTTTTATTTATTATTTTTGTTAATTTTGTATTTGATTTTGGTGTGATTTGTGTTCTTATGTTATGTAAATTGAAATGTATTCAAGTTTAAAGTGGAGTTAAACTAAATACGAGTACAGGCAGTGATTCGTTGTTGTTTGAATGGTGGTGGAAATAAACCTAGTATATTAGTTATCTCACTAATCTTGCTAATATTATAAATACGGAATTTTAAATGGATCTTTGTGCTTCAATCAAACTGAAAAAACCAAATAGATGAAATTTTGTGCATAAATCGATAGAAGACTAAAAAAACGAACAACCTACTTTTTATAAGTATAGAAAAGAAAAACTTAATGGGATACTTTTAAATTTTAGATGAAACAAGCCCGAAGTTACAGAAATCGACGCTGGGATCTCAAGAGCCGGTGATTTTTTGAAAACTTGTGTCTTAGCCACTCGACCACGAGTCAAAACTGAAATATCTTTAGCATAAAGCGTAGCCATCATCATAACTTTTATATGATCGGGTCACATTATTCATTGTTTTTCCACTAACTTATATCTATACATTTGTAGCATTTTCTCTGTAAGATACCTTTTTGGTAAATCGTTTCATAGACCGCCCTAAAACGATCGCATAAATATTTTAAAGCGTTTTGGAATATTCACAAAATGGCCGCGGTATGATGTCGCCCGCGCAATTTGGGACCGTGTTAGAACGACCGGCGGAAATCGGAGAAAACTCAAAAACTTTAGGGTAATTCTAGTCTTAATATTTATAATATTTATGTTAATGGACGTAGCTTAATTAAAAAACACCATCGAACTTAACTTAACAAAAAAAAGGAGTAGAACTCCTTTGTATATTTTTCATTGTACTAATTTGTTAGTCGTACTGGATCTCTAAATTGATTTCACAAAATAACAGTTATTTGGTTAACTTCATGGCGTGCTTGCTGATGGACGGCATATCAATAGTTTAGACCCGAGTTCACCAACAGACGTGTAAGTTTTAAACAGCGTTTAAAATATTATTTAACATATTTTGTATGGAAATTGTGTCAAATTAACCGTCAATCTATGTTTACCGGCTGTTTAAAAATTGGTGAACTCGGGTCTTAGTCTATTGTCTTATCTAGACGTGAATGGTTAAATTTTTCTTAACCTATCAATCGCATTCTTTCTAAAGTGGAGTTTATTTTCAAATTCACCGGTAATACAGTAGTATTAAAGTTATCAAGCTAAAGGTAAGGTAAGGAGAGCAATTAAAAAATATATTATACCACAAAGAAAGTAATCGATGGGGCTCACAGAAAAGAAAACATTTCCGAAAACCGTTTGGTTTCCTCTTAGCTTTTGTAAGTACATCTTATTGGCTTTATAGAATCTTGTCTGAGTTCGAGTCCGAGAGGTTTAAGGAAGCTGGCTCACAATCGCACCATAATCCTTCAGCCACAGTTGGTAGATTGGAGATTGTCTTATCAGCAGACACCCGGAAGTTAACATTGTTAATCCCGTCGAGATATTGCTTTTAAGAATGAAGAATATCCATCTGGTAGTTGTAGTGAGTCATTATTCAGGTACTAGTATTTAGACAGCATATTTAGTAACAAAGGCTTATTAAGGCATTCTTAAACATTTAGGTAAATCCATATATATAAAAAGTGTTTTGAAATATGTAGTTACTTACTTACTAGACAGCTGAATCCCTGAATCAAAAAATAGTATTTGCTGACCAACAATATTTTACTTTTTAAGTAGATTACCACTTTGTCGTCATGTTTAATATAAATATTTTAATAATAAATAATAAATAAATAAATAATAAATAAATATTTAAGACATGCCTCACCGGGCCACACTGAGCCATCTAGTCCCAAATTAAGGTACTATTAAGTACCCTGTCGTATGGGGTACTAGACAACCGATAAACTTACTTATATACTTTTTTTTTTTTTTTTGTAAATATGTACATACTTATAATACATAGAAAACACCCAGACCAGTACAAACAGACATGTTCATGCACACAAATATTTGTACTGTGCGGGGATCGAACCCGCGACCCATGGCTCAGAAGCAGCGTTAACTACCGCTGATCCAAATGGTCGTCGTTTATTTTCATTCCAAATTATACCTTTCTTGTGCTTATAGTCTCTGATATTAATCTATATCAATTAATATGGGTTCCTTGTGAAACCTTCATAAAAATAATCAATGATTGATCACTAAACTAACCCTTCTGTCCCTGTACCTACATTACATAAAAATAAACTTTAAATATAAAAACTTGTATTTAATATCTTTAAAATCCAATACTGTACGAATCAGCTCAGCAAAGATACGTCTGTAGTAAACTAATTCATACAATATTTAACTTGGCGTGTCCCAATTGCCAGTGCAGCCATAGCAGCAGCGTACCGTCTAGAGACAGCACAATTGTCCGAAATCAAACATTTTTAATACTTGGCGCTGTTCCATTCGCGTCCGGTATCTGCGATTATGCAAATACGTCTATAGAAGTCGGATTGTTTAAAGGTAATTGGGGTACTGTATGTAGGTTAAGCGAAATACTTTATTTTTCTTTAATATCTTATGACTTGTTTTTTTTTAAGAACGTTGTTTCAATCAACGCAAACACTTTTTTGAGTATTCCGGTAATTAGCTACTATTATAGTTTTAAAAACTGAAATATATGACATTCCTGTATGCATGATTAACAACGAGTCTATTGAGAACTATTGACAAATATGCTAGGAACATTACAAACTCAAACAGTTCGGGATGAATAGTAATTGTTTCGCAACCGCTTACAGATCAAATCGAGAATTCAGTCTTGATTGTCAAATGTAATACGTTTTGTGATTGAAGAATAATAAAGACTAAATAACTGGAATGCAAAAAAAACGTTTGGGTCGTTATAAATGCTTGTTCGAAACAGATGACAGCGACAGAGTTTATCAAACGAACAATACAGAAATTGTTGACTGTTTTTTGTTTCGTTAGAGAACCAAATCCTCGAGCTGTTGTGCTGGTGCGTCTGTGTATTTCCAATTTATTGCTTCCAAATATTACAATTCCGTTGTTTGATACAACCCGCAAAGAACAAAACCTCAAACTTGCAAGTGAAAACCGAGTGATTTAAACAGTCCTCTGGCACCACCGTCGCATACCGAGGGCCATTAAACGAAATAAATTAACTGGGCAGATGTTAGCTTTCACAGCACAGCGAGGCTGGTTTTCCAACGCGATAAAAGCGTTTAACGAACCGTTTTAGATATCAACACAAACCGTCGCAGGTAAGCACTACTAGGCACTGCACCGCTGTGACGGGATGCACCAATAAAAGTTGTTGTTTCCGCGTCATCGTGCCTAGAATATTAAAAAAATAAAAAATAAACCTGGCCGCCAGCCAAGCTCCGCCGCCCCGCAATGCTCGGTACCAGATACAGACAATGTATCGCATGCGAACAGTCTTTTATAGTTTTTGTCAAGCACTCTTCCTGTGTAATTTAATACTGCTCCGTAGGAAAGCGCTCCACGCTCCTTCAGACAATAAGCCTTTATTCGAAAACAAATCTCCCTCGAAATTGGCCGTATATCTCCTCTTAACTATCGCGATCTAGACGTCCAAAGTCGATTAATGCCGTTACCGGTTATAGCTTAGTTTATCCGCGAACGCGTCCATAGGGCGAATTTATTTGAATGAAAATAGGCGGCGTAAGTGAGCCATTGATTTTATTGCGGTGGCCGTGTTGTGCCGCGGCAGTTACGGGCTAATGGACCAATCGGATTTGGAGCAGTCCAACGGAACCGCAACGAGCTGTGTTTCGGAGACGGTTTTTTACTCGTTAACAATAGCTATTATTTCAGACTTCTTCCCTTTGTCTCCGTAGGTCTTTATTTGAGGAAAACGTAAATATTTCCGTCGATATTTTCGTTTGGTTTAGAATTTCGGTGTTGTCGAACGTTTTATAACGTCATTTTCGAGAGCGAGCAATAACGTATTGTGTTAAAAAAGGCACTTTTTTGGAACGTTAGCACGCGACAAAAGCACGCTGGGCGGGTTAATCGCGCCATCGGAGCTGCAATAATCGCGTTCCGCAGTACTCGGCGGAGCAGTGCCCGTTCCGTTTTACGTTCCGCGGTTATTTTCGTGTACTGTCTGCTGCACTCGCGAGCTGCACGACGCATGCGAAGGAATTTCACGGGCTTTGTTTTTGAAATTGGAACTCGTGTTTTGTGGTTGCTTATTTAAATATTTAAACGGGCGAGCCTAAACGACGCGCGAGAACGGCGGGGGTTTGACCTATTGTTGTTTTGTTGTGTAATTGGTGTATTTTGAGAGATTGTTGCTTTGTATAGAGAAAGGATTTGAGTTTCGAGTTGTTGGCACCTTCAGAGATAAAAGGCGCATACTTAGTTGCCATCGCGACCGCCATTACGCCGAATGCCTCCAGAATAATACTGCTTTGTTAAAGGTTTTAATGCTACGGTAATATTTGATTGTAGTATTTGTGATTTCAAAACTGGTTTTATTAAATTTAAGCAATATTACTATACGTATTCTTTTTAAAAGTCACTCAATGATAAATAATGCCTCCTAAAATATAAGTTTTTTTCTTATACCTACGCTAAACTTTCAGAAATAAAAACCTACGAATAGCTTAGCCTACATTAAAATGACAATAAAAAAGATGCATTTATCAATTTCTTTTAAACCTTTCCAATTTCGAAAGTTGCAATCTCTACTGTACAATAATTATTAAGTTATTGCCTTTATAATTCCCTCTGACCCCCTTTCGAGTAAAAGGTAATTTTCTGGGTTGATTAGAGGACTTATCAAGTGGTGGAATCGATTGTAGGAAGTAGGTCGCAAGCATTTGCTTTGCGATTATCACGTTTGTTACTTATGTAATACTAGCTGAAAATGGTGGACTGTATGTTAATTAATAAAATGATAGGCGTAAATGTAATATAATTAATAGAATAAGTAGATGATTTGGATACTAAAGAAAACTAATGGGAAATGTACAAGTAACTTGGTGACAGACAAACGAGATGACAATAACAAACTATGACAGCAAAATCAGTACTTAATTTATCAGTAAATAAAATTAGTATGAAGCAAAGATAAATCATAGAACCATCATACAGTATTTAAACTTGAAAAAATATGTCTCAGGCGGGACTTGAACCCGCATCAGTTTTGCACTCTTAACACCCGAAAGAAACATGGTTAGGTACAGGTTTGACAGTCAGTTAAGATGAAACAGCCATTTAAATACTTTATATGATATTAAGAAACTTAATTTTAATTACAATATCAGTATTTAAAAAGAATATGCTGGTTCGAGTCCTGCCTGAGACATAACTTTTCAAGTTGAAATACTGATAATAAAATTGCAATAAAATTGCTAAAATATCACATCACTAAATATTTCTACACTCAAAGCTTTACACGTACTTACAGTAAAGACAGTACTTACCCACACATATAAGTAATTTAATAACACTTTGACAGGTCCTTATAACGTTCTAAGTGGAGCGATAAAATTTAATTTCATTGTTCAAGGGGAGGAGTCGCGACTACTAGCGCAATGCAATTGCACCTATTATGCAAGAATGAAGTCATTAACGATAAAGCCTTATACTCTAAAGGTAGAGTCACAGCACAAGCAACTCAGAGAGCTAGGCTTTGCGACTGTTAGAATAGAACAGTCAAAATTACGGAGACGGACTCGCCCAGTTAGGGTTTCGTGCATAGGATCGATTTTTCGTTTGAAATGTGCATATAAAGCCCTTCCATAATAATATGATACCAAAGGAGATGTCCCATAATAGGTCTGGGACATAGTACACTATTTACAAAAAACAAGAAAAATTTACTGTTTCTGGGAAAAATACATATAAATTTATATAACGTATAATTTAGTGGTTCGAAAATAAACAAGATCGAATAATTTATCAAACTCCATAGGCATTCCAAGATGGCGTCAATCTAAAAAAACTTTAAATGTCAGTAGCTCTCAGATACCCCTTGTCACTTCGGCATAATCATTCACTTCAAGTTTGTTTTAAATCGTGTTTTAAATGTAGTTCATTATAACGACCTCATTTTCGATTTCTGGATTTGGTATTGATCGACACATTACTTTCATAATGTTTGTTGTTACTACAGCAAGCGATGGCACTCGACTCCTAGACTGACAGACGTCATCAAAATGCCATCTTCCGCCATGATGGTTTTGTTGTTTTGTATTGCTATTACGCTAAGCCAATTTAAAAGAATTGGATAATAACAAAATCTTATAGGTGTATTGGTCTATCTTTTGGTAGGGTGTACAGGTTCTGGGCCTGGCCTCCATACAATTTGGGACATCTCCTTTGAACTATTAAGCTTCTATTTAGAAGAAAAATTGGCAATAGCAATGATACTTCCAAATGTTAGTTCTAGGTCAACGAGAAGTGTTCTATTATTTTTGATTACAACGAGTGTCGTTTTTGGCTAATTAAAACGTACACTTACTTATAAATTTGATAATTGACAATTCCAAAGGAACGTAGACCGTCCTGAGTAGGTATACAGTTTACATTTCCAGTCGATACCTATACGCATTTTTTCCTTTTAAGGTACGGACCCTATCAAAGGCAAAAAAAAGACGTGTGGCACTCGGAGACTGCCGCGGTAAAGCTATTACATAGCATTTTTTATCAACTTATGCAGTTATAAAACTAAAAAGTATCACCGCTATGCCGGTCGGAGTGGGGGTGTTAGGTTATTTTCGTTACGGAATTTCTGGATTCGGTCTCCACGCTCAAGGCCCGCGATAGAAGCTATGCAATAGCTTAATTTTATAATTTTATGTATTTTCTAATTTTGACTTTTGTAGTTAAATTTTTCTGTGATTTTGGCAGATATGGTTACCATAGGCAACCATACTGTCAAAATCCTTATTTTCTTCTAAATTCTTTTAAATTTCGAAAATTCAAAATTGTTCGATCGTGCCTCGCCCCGAGTGTTAGGTTAGGTTATTTTCGTTACGGAATTTCTGGATTCGGTCTCCACGCTCAAGGCCCGCGATAGAAGCTATGCAATAGCTTAAAATATATTTTGTCAGATACAATGTTACTGCACCTGAAGGTGCTTGTCAAAAATGAATTCTTGTCTTGCTAAGTGAAGCGAGTTTGAATTCGGTTTAGAGTTCGTAGTGTGGACTCAACTTTATAATGGCTAAGCAATTATCACCCATATGACAGTGCGGTTAGGACAGCATTATTAGAATGTAGTTATCGCATAATTAGCATTGGTTATTGAGAATCGAATTGCTAATGCATCGATAGATAGTCTTCTATCGATTTACGGCCGGTCCCAATAATCTATCTATCTTCAATCATTGAATTTAAGTTACCTTAAGGTATCTTAAGGTAACTTAAATTCAATGATTGAGGCCTTTGTCCGCATTTGGCAAGCGTGGAGATTTTGCCTGTATAGGCAAAATCACCACGCTTGCCAAATGCGGGTTGGTGATCACTGGAGAGCGGATATTCGGATGCATATTTGCCTAAAGTTGAAGTGTTGATTATTATGGAGTGCACTTTTGTATCGAAAACATCCTGGAATTTCGGAATCGCCGTAATTACATGTTTTAAGAAGCCGCTTCCATAATCTTCTGGGCAAAAACTAACTCAGGGTTAATATGCATCCGATTGTCCGATCTCTAGTGATAACAAACCCGAGCAATGTTCGAAAGTTCGTAATTCTTGTTGCCTAAACCTGAGATAAATAAATAAATATTTAGGACATGCCTCACTGGGCCACGCAGAGCCATCTAGTCATAAAATTAAGCTACTATTAAGTACCCTGTCGTATGGGGTACTAGACAATCTTAACTTACTTATATACTTTTTTGTAAATACATACTTATAATATATAGAAAACAGCCAGACCATTTACAAACAGACATGTTCATGCACACAAATATTTGTACTGTGCGGGGATCGAACCAGCGACCCATGGCTCAGAAGCAGCGTTTACTACCGCTGATCCAAATGGTCGTCTAAAGATCGATCTCCGGGCCTCTAAATCATATCCCACTAGACCAATAAGGCATTTTAAATAGATGACAATGAAAGTTCTTAGTATTTTTAACTAATTCTCTTTAAGACATCAACCAAAGTTGTAGACTCGTTAGATATAATTAAATGATGCCTACGTAGATTTCAAACAATACAAACTTTAAAATATTTTCCCGTACCCATTTGAAATAATTCAAGTAACTTTGTTTCGAACATTATTGATTCTGGAACTTTCCACGAATTGAAAACTTTTAATACAGGTCTATTCTGTTCGAAACATCCACTTCGACTCTATGAAAACATTAAGATTTAGTATTTCATAATGTGAAAATATCATAGCAAAACGGTTTCTGTTAAACAAAGATACCACCTGTTCAAAGAGAAACAAAATAAAAAGAAAACACTAGAGACTTTTTACTATCCTTTCCTTTAGAAAAATATTGCATCACCACTCCGTGTATATTTTCCATTACCAGTGCTGCACTTAGGAACATGTCGATAGTACCATCAATACTTATTGTGTTGTGTTGTGCTAAGCAAGATATCGATAAAATGTCTTGTACATTCGATAGTTGACATAAAACTGAACATTTCGCTACACGACCATCCGAGTGGTTCTATCCGAGCCAATAATTTATGGTCCTCCGTCTGCCAGCGCCGTAAATTCTTATTCGCCGCATAAGATTAATGGACTTCGTACACAATTTGTGTTATCACATTATTGAGTGGAATAGATTCGGGGTTATCGATAGTTTGCTGTCGATAAAATTAATAAAGGTTATTGAAATGATTTATGATGTTTTCAAGAATACTGTAACGGTTACCTGTTCCGGAAAATAACGTTACTTTACAATAACAACATAGGTATTTTTCACAAGAATATTATTATAACAGGTTGTTGGACTTTTTAGTAATTCTATTTTTATTTTTGTACAGCATAAAGGAAGATAAGTTTAGGTTACGTAATGTTAGTATTTGGCCTGATTTCATATAGTTAAAATGAGTGCAATTTGCACCAAAAATATAAAGTCTGATGTGCTGGTTACTGTACTATCAATTAGTATACAGATATTATAAGTTTTGTTAATAATTTAAAACATCATAGTGAATGAAATAATTAGTATAAATAATAAATGGCGACCTACCTTTAAATATATCTTTTGGTTTGTTTTTCATAGTTTAACAGACTCATATCAGACGTCAAATCATCTAATAAACGAATTCTAATGATTCAGAATCGCCCAGTATCATCAACGCTATTTGGTCATATATTTAATTAAATAATTATAAACTAATAAATCGATATCAATTTCAACACAAAATACACATCACTGTTTGAAGTATTAGCGCCGCCTAAATATTCACACCATCTACGAGCTCTCGATATATTTCTGAATGTACACAAGCGTAGGAAACTCAATTTAAATGTTTTATTATAATTAAATGACTTGCAGACCTTACGATTTATTGGATCCTAACTCAATAACCGAACGACTATCTAAGGGTAGGCCGCCAACCAGATGCCTTACTCTGCAATTTCGCTTCTGAGCTCGTATTTACGGATATATCTGTCTCTTTCAGATACTTTAAGACATCGGTATGAGTGATAGGGACAGAATACACGGACATGTGTTGCGGTGTAAGTATGATTATGATCTTCTTGTCTTTTAATTATCTTTCAGGGTAAAAGACGTTTCACAGTTTTCAATGCGGCCTTTCAAAGACTTTCATTGTAAATCGAACTCATTCGTCTCATCCAGACCCAAGACAATTAATAAAAGACCGTTCGCTGTATTGACCCCACCAGGAATGAAAACCTTGCGTAGTATGACGGAACACCTTCCATCCACCTAGGATGATTATTTTAAAATTATTACGGTACATTTGATAAATCGATGACAGAATAGCTTACGATAGAAAATATTATCGTAAATAAAAACTACACAATTAACATACTTGTACTACATTCATTCTAATAAAATTTATGATCAATACCGTCTGATCCGATTAATCGTACAATGTGTGCATAGCGTCAGTAGATCGCTCGCTAAGCAAATCGATTGATTGGTTTCGAATGATGGATTTTAGCCGGAGCTTTTTCGCTCGTTATCGCTTCACGCAAATTAGTTTCCGCATTGGGATGATTAATTTCATTATATCTATTTTTAGTGGCCATTTTTGGTAAGAACCATTCAAAAATTGATAACTACGTCGTGTGGTGACACATTTAAAGAATGGCACCACCTATTTTCTTCCTATGGGTGTCGTGCCGTAAGAGACGACTAAAGGAGTACCTACTGCAATTGGCCAAACGGCGATGCCAATCCGCCTGCCAAGCGTGGCGGTTATGGCTAAACCGTATCCTTTTGGAGAGGCTGTCTCTAGCAGTGGACTAGCGGCCGGTTCCAATAACCTATCTATCTTCATTTTTGGCATATCAGAGATAGGAAACAGTTTCTATCTCTGTTTTTGCCGTCCAGAGAAACAAAGACAGAAGTTGTTTTCTATCTCCGATATGCCAAAACTGAAGATAGATAGGTTATTGGAAGTGGCCGTAAAATAGGATGTTAACGATGTTGTTATTTTTTTGACGTCTGTTTATTTGGAATCAGTTTCAAAGAAGATTAAAATTCATGATTTATTTCATGATAGGTATTTGTTAGTATTTTCTACTTAAAAGGTCATTCTTTTATTACTCATTAATACACATACAAAAGCAGTACCACTGGCGGAATTACCATTCAACCATAAACCAAGCAAAAAAAAATTTGCTAATGAACTTTTTGAAGCTTTTACTTATCAAGAAAACGGAAAACTTTCAAAGAGTTACGTTCCAATGTTTAAGTATGGTTCGTGCGAATGTAAATTTAGTATAAAATATACAAAATAGAGCTCGCACAGAGACGATGTGGCGACCACACGTTGAATTTAAAATTAAAATTTCCACTTCATGAAATATTAACACTTGGATAAGGCGTAGTCACCGCCCGTGGATAATGTGCGCAGGCGCCGACTCGCCTTAGATCCAAGCTCCACATACCGGCATGTAATGGTAAAACCTGATGGAGGTTTTGCCAATTCTTTTCGAAGACATAGATACTATAGAAGCTGTTTTAGTTTAGTTATGCGTAGATTATTTTCAAAGACATAAGTAGGTACTATAGAGACTGTTTTAGTTAACTCTGACGTCATTCCATACATGCGAACGCTCAATGCCTTTGAACTTTAAGCTATTTTAATACACTTATTGTAGAAAACATCATATTATTATTAAGACGTTGTTGTTTGTGTGGAATTTCAAAATAACCAAGTTTCTAGAAACACACACACACTCGATTATTTTCTACATATTATATCTGTCCAGGAATCAAACTCGATACTCAGAGCTGGCGACCCTCAGTACACCCGTGCCGAAGTCGTTACATATACAGGACTAAAAGCTCAATATTAGGCAAAATAATCAAAATGTGAACTACTCGTATCTAGTTTTCAGAAACATTTATACAATTTTATTACATTTTACTTCTTTTTTGTTAATCGGCGAGGAAGCTGTACCTACCCTTTGCAATAACGATTCGATCTATTATTGCAAAGAGGCAGCCTCTGCCTCGTCTTATGCGCAGTTTATACAAATGATGCGCATGCGCCGAGTTCCCAGCACACCGGCGTTAAAGGTCGCCACTGGCACGCTGCTTGGCGGCAATGTCGTGCCAAGGAACAAGAAACAGGTTTTAAAGCTTATACAGTGAAGAACAAGCTATAAGGTAATTTATTAATTAAAAGTTATTTAAAAAATCATTTGAAGCCCATCAGTTTAGTATTAGTCAAGGTTCACTTGAAGAAGCGATAATACTCTGAGTTTTGGTAGTCAGGTTTGCGACCGCATTTTGGCCTATATTTGTATTCGGCTAGTCTCTTTCTCTTTGGCAGTTTATTTTAGTCGTTTCTTATAACACGTAGGATGAGAAGAGGTGGTTTTATTAGCATCACTTGGCAGAGAGAGATAATTAGAGACTAACTGTCGTTATTGTAAAACAACGAGCAGAGATGGAAAGACACCCAAAGATTGATTGACTTGATGTCTGAAGAAGGTAAAGGCAAACAATTTACCATTTACTTTTATTTTTTGCTTAAGTAGTGAATATTTTGAAGGCCAACCACTTTTTCTTTAATTTTTATTATCCTCGAACTCTAACGGTGTCTTATGTAAAGACGTCGATATGATGTGTAGCTTTGCAACTGCCTAATTTCCGACATTTTGACGCATAAAGATAAAAATAGCGTACCTATTCTTTGTCGGAACATTTTACATCTGCAAAACTAATGCAATTCTATTATATCTGAAATACTTTAGTATCAAGTAACATTAAATGCAAACGAAATAATAGTTTAACTTGTCAACTTTTAAAAAGAAAAATGTTCATTATTTAAACACTAATAGCAGCACTTAATTTTTATCCAGACGATTTTTAGAATAACACCGGCCATTTGCAGAAAATAAAACTTTATTCATTCTCGCAAACTCTTATCCTCCGGGGCCAGATGACCGCATACATAAATGTAGTCCCGCTCCACACGGGCATTGAATCCAATGCATTACGTATGTACATAGCTTACCTGCCCATTCTCGAGTTAAAAACATCCGACTCTGAAGGTACAGGAAGGTAAAAGGACATGAAGCAATGAATAAAACTAAATCAACTATGAAGCTGGCATGTCCCTTGTACAATAGATGACAGAAATGTTATTTATTACACAAAAGACATTTAAGTAAAGTAAAGTAAAAACCTCTCATCCCAGGGCAAAGGTCTCCATCATTGAATCCAAGTTAAAGCAGCAATGAAGGTTTCAAGCTTAATAACAACGCTTGCCAAATGTGGGTTGGTAATCGCAAACCCATGTATATTCGAAAATTAGAACGTCCGGTTTATCGACCTACCCCAAGAACCCCTAGATTTTGAAGAAGAAAACCACTGGATCAATGATGCAAAAAAATGGTTACAAAACATTATGTAATAATATACATAAAATGTTAATACACAAAACAGCATCAAAACAAGAACTCACTAAACCAAAATCACTTAAAACAGACATGGCAGGTCAAGCCATATACATACGTTGTATGCCAAACTTTAATTAAAAGGGTTGTCTGTACAATTGTCAGTTTAGAATATATTGGAATGCGATATCTTGCACTATAATAAAATTTGCAAATTAATATACACTTACCGAGAAATCTGCAAATAGGTTATTTCCGTCAACCAGTTAGACCATTCGTTACATGACAGTTCATGGTAAAATTATATTCATAACATCGTTTTCAATATTAATGTTGTCAAACGCTATGCTATAGATTCGGTTTGCGTGAGAGTTGACTCAGGTTGCGATGACAGCAACAGGAGGTAAGCTAAGGTATGCGAAAGCAAACTGCCTGGTCACCTCATCAATATTCTAGCTGAGGTAGTGACATAATAAGGTAGATCTGGATAATATTCAGTAAGTAAACTCAATTAAGTTGCTATAGGAATTATGGGTATAGCTAGATCATTTGAATTCAATGATGATGGCTGATACTATTGCTAAATTCAATTTATAAACATGAATTGTTTATTTATGTAGTTATCATAAACATTCGGATTAGCGCTTTTAAAGAAAACCATGTATATAAAGACACTCAGCGTCGTCGGCCCATAAGACCACGGCTGGACAATTTAAGAGGAGGGTTCCGTGATAATCCCTCTGCTAGGCGATCGCAGTTTGATCATGGTGAAGAGAAGGCGCTACAAGAAAAAAACGTAAGGCAACTCTTGATATGTTAGGTCCCTTAAGTGTAGCACGATTCCAACGATAACGAAGGTTTGACAGAAACGGTTATAAAACCTGCTTCCGAAATGATAATTAAGCAATCAATGAAAGAAAGCACCATAATAAGACGACGTTTTAACAAACCTAATGTATTCAATGGGGGCTATCGCTAGTGAATTTGCCACTAGAGGCGCTAGTGTCGCGTGAGGTCCAATATCATTCACTTTGTACTGGTTTTAGCGGAATTTGTTGCATAAGTTATAATTTATTAAATTTACCTGCCGGAAAGTGATCTCCATCGTAAAATATAGCAAATATGGATTATTTGGCGATTAATGTGAACGCTTTAAAAGCGGAATTAAGAAAAAGCGCAAAAATAGGCGGCCTCAAGAGCAACTATTTCAGAAGTTAGTTTGTTGATATCAAGATAGTTATTTATAAACAATATAACCTTAATTAGATTCAAGATATAACACTTTGTTTCGGCGCCAATCGCCTTTGACAGCTATACCTCCGGACCTCAGTCTACAGTGGCGCCAACTGGTGAGCAAAGAAACGGTAGTCCCCATTAAGCAAGTAAAAAATGACAATACTTGGTGATAATAAAGCTCAAGCGAGACTTAAAGTTCACTTTTCCTTTCCATAAAACCCTTCTGTATGTCTGAAAGTGTATTCATGTCGTGTCGCTTCGTTTTTATTGGCTTGATTGGCACATGGCCCAATTATCGGCGCACGGCCGACTGGGCTGTACAGCTTCCAAAATGAAGCTGTCTCAGAATAAAAAGCTGGTGAACGCCGTACGAGAAAAAAGCGCATTGGTCAGTGAGACCATAGCTCAGGTGGATGTAGCAGGCCCATTTACAATGAACGGTAAGCCATTGATACTGCATTTAATTACGCAATATAGCTTTGAGAAAGACTTGAATTTTGAGCGATGGTATTTACTTAGTATTCAGGGAGTTAATGTTTTCCCATTAAGATATCAACGTAGTTTTGATTTGCATCTTTTAAGCACTACTTCTGTACGGCTTGGTTTTTCCTCCGTGGATGTATTTGTAAATCTTGTGAATTAATAAAGATAATAATAGGCAATGTCATGAAGAACTCTCAAAGCATTGTTCTAAATTGGAATACAAAGATTTAAAAAGAAATATACTCGTATGTAACATTAACATTAATAAGCCGCTGGCTGTAGCTGCCTCTGAAGGGTAAGGGTATAGCGCCTTAAAAGAACCGGCCAAGTGGGTTCCGTACCAACTTTAACTGAATTAGGGGTCCACTTATTTCCACTAAGCCAAAATACCACAATATTTTGTTGAATGCAAAAATAACATTGTTTTTCATAGTGTTTCTATAGAAGACAAAGTTATATTTGCGGTTGTTGAAAATGTGCTATATCTCAACAACCACCAGTTTGATATCGTTCACACCAATTTTCGTTGAAAATATTTGTTAAGATCTACATTATATATTATTTTTAAAGTTTTCACTTGCTTAGTTTAAGAGTTAGTTAGACGCCCATTTTACCACTTTGGAAGCGTCTATCTTCCAAATGTTAGACTTTTAGAAAAAATGGTTTCGGAAACCTCTATGTCATTTAAAACACCTATCCATAGATACCCCATACACATAGATTTGAGTAAAAAAAATTTTTTACTCAAACCTATGTGTATGAGTCAGAATAAAAAAAAAACATCGTACAAACGTTTTATATCTACAAAAATGTATATACATTTTCTATAACGTCAGTGTCAAACTAAAATCAAATATTTAACATTTATTTTCATGTCATCCAATTCAAAATTTTTTGGTCTTATCTTTTTATTGAGTGTTTTGTATTAAATTGTTTTCGACATTGCAATATTAATCCTTTAGATAAAGAATTACACATTCAAACTGTGTTAGCGAAAGAAAGGTCGTTCGAACCTACTGAATCGATATTCTTAACGTGAAGCGAATTGATTTGTGAACGCTCGCGACGCGTCTCGCATGCGTGTGCGCATCGGTTTAAATCGGCGGCGCGTGAGCATCGATATAAATCGATTTGCAATTTGAATGGAAGGGAATGCACTGGATTTTATGGATGCAATGGCGGCATTGTTTTTGCCCTCTAATTTAATCTGGAATGCATGTAAATTTCTATGTTACGTATGGAAGCTTTGTTTACAGGTATTGTTTAATAATACTATTTATGAGATTATATTAAATATATTAAATTTTACAATTTATGTTTTGCACTTGCATCAGAAACATAATTTCCCAAGAACAATAATACTTTTTTAAACGACGAAGGCCAGTATGATCCAAATATTCCTTTCTGAATATTTCTTAGTAAGACGTCGAACGTCTGCGATTCGCCGCGACGCGTTGCGATTCGCTCCGGCGGGTACACAATATGTGGAGCCCTTTAATATGCAGCATGTAAATCCGATGACTTGCATTTGGAACACGCGTGACGATGATATTTTAAGGTCGTAAATGATTTTGAAGCAAGATCTTGGACAAAAGAATTCAAGGTAGCCAGCCTTATGTGCAACGTTTCTCTTGAAGGGAATGTTTGGCGTTTTTAAAGATGAGAGATTTTAAAGTAAGTAAAGTTCAAACGTCTATTACAGTTGAAGTTATTTCACCAATAGGCTTTGCCACTTTCGTAAGGAACTATTTCATTCTTGAATACAAACAAACATACTTTAACTTCAGGTCGTAAAAAAAGGTTAAAATAGTAGTGATAATAAAATTCTAATAAAAAATCTATAGCTGATTATAAACAGTTAACTGTACGTTGTGAGTGTGTGTGTGTATTTAAGCATGCATTGGTGCTATAATGAAAACTGTTTTATCAGTGATTATCTGCAACTGCAAGATTTTTCCTCTGGATTTTATTGAAAGAGTAAAGAAGAGGGGTTAAAAAATGTATTAACAACAGTTCGGAACTAAGGCGGATAGCCAGTTCTTTCTAGATTTTTACTTATAAATCGGCAAAGATGAATTACATTAAGAAAACACAAATATCAAAAAGACGAAAATTCTCCGTGGAGCGGAGTTTTGTAAGAATTTGCGACTAAGTTGCGAAACCTCTGAATATTTATCATACAAGAAGCAAGCCGCGACTATCAGTACAAATGAATAGTCACTTAAGGCAGTGTTCTTACTGATGCAAATACAATTCAATGTACTACACTAAAGTGAATAAATTTAGAATAACATTTCACCGGGTGTTCTGAATCAATGAATGGAGTTGCTGCATGTATCTGCATAATTCTTTCCGCTCTGTCTTTACTGCGTAAGGACGAGTGCAAGAATCTAAGATGAGGTTATTCTTGGACCTGTTTTGGTTCATTTAAAAATATCAGGATGATTCTGAATGGTACAGTTACAGATCTTGACCGAATTTCGGGTAAATTTTTTTGGAAAGTGGTACGTGCAAAACAGATTGTGTAGGGTTGAAAGTCCGTTGTGGAGATTCTTAATTTGATGATGAGGGTTGAGATCGGTCCAGAATAAATAGTTCCTCCGTTTAAGGGTTCGACCCAGATTTTTGTGCAACTTAAAGTTAAGATGGGAAGAAGAAGATGAAGCGTGGTGATTATGCCAGTACCCATTATTGCTATGGTAACTTGAATTCAATGATGGAGGTCCTTGCCCTGCAGTGGGATGATTATATATTGTTTCTTTTTAAAGTTAAGATGAGCAAGAACTGAGTGCGTAGTCAGAGTAAGTACATAATAAAACTATTTCTCAGTGTAAAGGTGTAACCCGCAAATTTTGGAATAAATTCTAAAACGTGATATCAATAGGTTTCTAAATCACTAAAAAATAAAGTTTAATTTTAACCATATCAACATTTGAAAATACATCAGATATCTAATAAATGAGTAGAAAGCGTACTTACTTCGCATATCCGTCGGTCAGACCTTCGTCTCATCTCATTCCAATTGAATATAGAGATCTGAAACAATATAAAATTGAAATAATCAAACAAAGTGCTAAGACTATAATACAACCAGTAAATATTAAATAAAATAGCAATATATCTCATTAATTAGGTCATGAAATTTTTAAGTAATGCAAAGTCATGTACCATCATTAGGCTTTATTATTAACGCGAACACTATTATTTGAAACTTGCACTTATTAAAGTGTACCCGTGACCACAAACGATGTAAAGTTGTCGAAACGTCGGGATAAACAAAAATGTTAATAACGTAAAACCCTAACAAATGCAAGTAACATCCGTAAATTTACATAAATACTCTTTATTGCAAACCATACAGGATACATTTTTAACATGTAATACATTTTAAGCCGTACAATTTAGGCGGTCTTATCGCTATAAGCGATCTCTTCCAGACAACCTCAATAATGGACAATTAAATCGAAATAAGTGGGGAAGGCGGCAAAGAGTTATTAAAGACATTGAAATGAAAAGTAAAGTTATTAAAAATTTACCTTTCGTTTCAATGTCCAGCTTCTTTAATTTTGAGTTATGAATCCGATGAGTACATAGATAAAGCTACTTTTCTTTCTGTGGACCTTTTTATAACTCGACAAAATTGTAATTCCATAAACCTGCAAATCAATCGAATTCCGTGACGATAATAAATAAATAAAAATATAAGTCATTTATTTTAGTATTCCTTAGTTTATAGGTACATAAGGTTTTTGATCGACTTTATCAAGATCAGCTACCTCAGGTAATTTTTTGGGCATAATACTAAACTCTGTTGCTGAGCTGAGACTGTCGCTCCTACGGGCAGGAAACTTCTGACACATTCAATCTTCGCCAGAAGTCAAATGTAGCGGTGAGGCGTATTTATCGCAACAGATAAATTTAACAGATATTAAAATACCGAATATAACAACTGTTCTTCCTAAGATAAATATCTGTTATAGGAAATAACAGCTAAATCTTAACAGTTGCCGTAAGAACAGTAGAAGAACAGATGCATAAAATATTGCTTGGCTGTTGCTGTTATCTGCGCGATAACTGTTATTGTATCATCCCCTCTCATTCATTTCGCTTATACACAAAAGAGAGGCACCTAGTATTAACTAAACAACAAATTTAAATAAACCTCACATTCACAAATACCATAGGCAAAATGTGTCTTCTTAATTTGGTTTTATGAGCAGTTTAATAGCTCTATCTCTTTTATTCGATCGCGTTGAAAAGAGAAGCTCCTAGTATTTATTACATGAAAAAATGAAGTGGTTACTAAATAAAAGTAAATAAAAACACAAAATGTTTAGGCACCTAAATCTTTATAAGATTTCTTTCTTCAGAAAACATTCTTTATCAAATCAATTTCTTACATCAATGATACTAGTGTACGTGTAAATTGAAATAATACACTTTGACATAAAAAACACTAAATCGGATACATGAGTAGATTAACAAACATTTAAAACCTGATTGCGAGTGCGTATCCAAACATAATTCCTTACTTAATCAGGACACAGATAATATAATACTAATCAGGATTAATTGAAATTTTATTCTTAAACTTTAGGTCTTATTACGTTAGTATTATAAGCTATTTAGAGATAATGGAATACATTGGGTGTGTTCAGCCGATACAAAAACTAGTGTATCAAAATAAGGAATAACAGGCTGTTATTTCATAACAGATATTTGGAACTGTTATTTTTACATAACAAGAACAGTAGTAACAGATATCGACTTTTACCTGTTATAACTCATCTCTAGTCAAATGTTTCCGACGTGAACTATGTTTCGGGGTTGTATATCGCAAAATGTTAAAGTTTTCAACATGATATAATATAAATACATATACTTAAACTTGTAGGTATATTATGATCGGATCGTAAGTACCTATATTATGTAGTCGAAATTTCGATTGCTTTGTCTTAAGACATTTTACAAGTTTAAGTATCTTCATATTTCAGTTGCAAACTAACATCCACACCAAATATTATAAACTAGCTGTTCCCCGCGACTACGTCCGCGTCAATTTCCGTTATTATGATCGCGATATTTTTGCAAAATTTTTTACTCATGCTTCGCTCCTATTGGTCGCAGCGTGATGTTATATAGCCTAAAGCCTTCCTTGATAAATGGACTGTCCAACACAAAAAGATTTTTTCAAATCGGACCAGTATTTCCTGAGCGCGTTCAAACAAACAAACAAACTCTTCAGCTTTATAATATTAGTATAGATGCGTGATTATTTGGTTTTTGTAATACAAATTTATACGATGCATAAAAAATAACGCCCCGTTGGTCTAGTGGTTTAAATACCGGGCCAAGATCTCGGGGTCCCAGATTCGATCCCCGAGTCGGGCAACAAAAAAAGTTTCGAATTTTCGAACGTTGCTCGGGATTCTGATCACCAACCCGCATTTGGCAAGCGTGGTGATTATGCCAGTTCCCATCATTGCTGTGGTAACTTGAATACATTGATGGAGGCCTTCTCCCTGTAGTGGGATGATTACAGGCTGTTACTTTTTTTTAAAATATGCACATCAATAAATATAGAATCTGCCAAATGTAGAATTTTCAAGCCATGGTCAAACGTAGAATCTGTCAGAAGTAGACTGTGATGTCGAAAATAGAATGTGTCAAATGTCGAACATTTTTTCTCGTTTGTATCACCCAGCTGGACACCCAAGCGATATAAAGTATAGACGCAGGAAGAGCCGGGGGCCCAAACCTAGTAATAAACCTAAACGCAACTCACGACCTGCGAAACCATTTGAAAATCGCTTGTATTTTTTTCCATGATTCGCGTGATGAATAGTCAGGGGTCCGTACTGCCGACTCATTCTTTTATATTGCAAGCTATATTTTGGCCTCACTAATGAGGCCCGCTAATGGGAACCCTTCCTGCGATGTAACGCCAGCGCTACAAATTATTGAGCCGAAACTGTGAAATACCACTGAAACACAGGGTTTGAAGCTTAGCGTTTTATGTTAATGAACTAGTTAAAGCTTCTTTTTGATGCTTTAAGTATTAACAGTATGTGTGTGTGTGTATGCGTGTTCCATACAGGCAGGTTCCACGGAAATAAAAAAAAAACGAATTGCTGATATTGTCTTTGCCATAGTTTTGTTAGTACGAGTATTACCGTAAAATTATGAACTTCGTCAGTTGTTAATATGATGCGTGGGATATTAAGCTTTTAAGCTTTGGGCTAGTGAGGTAGGAAGGTTAGTTAGATTATAAAACAATCTTCATAAAATAAATAAATAAATAAATAAATAAACAAATAAATAAATAAATAAAAACTAAACAAATAAATAAATAATCCATTGACGTTTTGATTATAAACTAATGGATTGCACAATTTTACGCTGTCATATGCATAATTATGTTAGCGTTAAATCAGTATCGTAACGCTCGGCTTTTAACACCGTATATATACAGTAAAAATGATAGGAGTCATCACATATTTCCCTCTGCGGGACCGCTGGCTTTGTAGCCCGCTACTACCCGCCGTCAATCTAAGTATAAACTCCTTGTTTGTAGTTCAACGATCTTTATAATTAATTACTTTTAACCAATCACCGGCAGCTGTCTAATTTACTTTCTCGTTAATTAACGGAAGTGAGCCAATGTTTGTGATCTCCGTATATTGCTTATCGGTTACATGCAAGCCTGTTTGAAAGTATTGCAAATCAACGCAAAATGTTTTTAGACCATACTAGAAGAAACTTATTATAAAATCTTTGAATAAACAGCATCAAAAAAGAAAAAATAATTTTAATCAATTTGGCGAAACCGACAGTCTTTGGGGCGAAATGTAGGCCTAGCCTGGTAAAGGTCTTGAGAAGCCGTTGAATGCGGATGGCGTGGGCATATTGTTCTTGAGATCCTTAGGGTATATCGCCGTTTGATTTAGTTTTAATGAAGAATGATGAACAATAACTTGTGCTGTGTGGAGTCACTATGCCCTTCCTTCCTATAGATGTCATAAGGGCGACTAAAGGAGTGCTCGAAGACTGGCAGCAGCATCTTTTCTCTAGCATTGGCTAAATATCGATAGCCAACCCGCCTGCCAAGCGTGGCAAACACAAAGCCCTCCTTTATGAGAGGCTTGATATTAGGCTGGCTATGATTATAAAATCAGCACATGATTGGTCTCGATTTTGCTTGCTTGGCTTTGACCCCAAATTTGTTAATTAGATTACAGATACTTTTGAATTACGACTGACAACAAAGTATACCCAGCTGAGTGCGAGGGCAAGAAGTCTCATCTATATGCTAAGAGAGTTCATTCAACCGACAGCCATCAGCAGCTGATTTTCCGTGTGTACTATTTTGTAAAAAATATTTTTAATTCAATAATTGAACCGACTTTAAAAAAATACTTACTAAAAAGTACAAAATAACACAAGAGCAATGTTTTATTTTAAAACCTATTTACCTACTTACAATATTATTTTAACTACTAACAACTAAACAAATCTTAAAAATCATCCTCCAACTCCTAACTGCTTAGGAGTTTGACCATCCATCATCAGCTCACGTGAATAACCTGAAGGAAGAAAAGTTTCCGACTATACGCGCCTATGATATTTAAAGAATAATCCTCCTACTCCTAACCGTTAAGGAGTTGTACCTTCCATCATCAGCTCATCAACATAAAATGATGAGTACCAGACGCAAATACTGAAAAACCTTAAGAAAGATATGCAAAAACGTAATACGTGCTTATAAAATATGAGGGTTTCCCTAGATTACACCGGATTCCACCATCAGATCACGACTTCGTTAAAAAAGGACCACACGGGAAGCACCAGCTTTCAAACAAAAAAAGATTTTTTTAAATCCGTTAACCAGTCGAATGTTCCGAGGTAACATACATAAAAAAATTATATACGGTCGAATTGAGAACCTCCACCTTTTTTTGGAAGTAAAAAAGAGCATATATTAATATTTTTACATAGATGCAATAACGTCCTAAAGGTCTAGTTTTGACTTTTCGAATATTGCTCAGGTTTGTAATCACCAACCCGCATTCAAGCCAGGTGAGAGTAACAGCCTATAATCATCCCACTGCAGGGAAAAGGCCTCCATCATTGAATTCAAGTTACCACAGCAATGATGGGTGTACTGGCATAATCACCACGCTTACCAAATGCGGGTTGGTGATCACAAACCCGAGCAACGTTCGAAAATTCGAAACTTTTTTGTTGCCCGACCCGGGATTCGAACCTGGGACCCCGGAATCTTGGCCCGGTATTTAAACCACTAGACCAACGGGGTCACTAGATCAAAGCCAGGTGATTGTGCATGTATCCATCATTGCTGAGTATCTGGAATTCAATTATGGAGGCATTTGCCCTGCAGTAGGATGATTATAGGCTATAATTTACTATTTTTTAGACGCAATAGGTTCTTTCTTCCTATTTTAACTCCTTTAATTCACACGTCCAATCAGTAACTTATATACGAAATTTTATTACATGTGTGAAACTGAATTTTATTTATCAGCTAGTCCCTATGTATTGAGTCCCTCATAAATCCGCACGCAGAGATGTAGATAGTTATTTGTATAGAACTCGAAACAACTAGCAACTAAGAAAAGACATCCACACATTGTTCCGAACTATATTAAGTTGGAGCCCTCGTCCTTCGAAGTGTTTAGGGGAACTTAGGCTAGTGATGCACGTTGATAGTCTATCGATAAGCATCGATAAAAAAGTAAATTGACATAAATTTATCAGCCAGTATTTTTGCCTCGATGGATTTTCCTATAATCATAATAATGTTAGAAGGTACATCTTTACGACGCCTATAGAATGAGAGGTGAGGCTATTCTATTTCAGATCGGTGCGACACGCACAAGTTAATCATTGACAATAATTATACTAACTATATGTTAGCGGTCGATTGATAAGTGTGTTTTAAATTCGCAATTACTGGTTGTAGCGTTCCCAACCAAACGGTCTTTGGGTGGGATGTTACCTATTTAATTTTAAGAAAGAAATATAAAATAACAAAACAAAAGGAAAATATAATTTGAAAATTGTAAATAAACATTACATTTAAAAAAATTCTAACTACGCCTTCAAATGAGACGCGATCTAAACGACCCCAAAAATATAGATTTAAATAACATACAAACTATCGATAGTTTACCCTAACACTAACTTCAGCCCACTTCGGCCAAATGATGGCCGAAATTACCGCGGTTCGGCCACTCGTTTGTCAAATGCCAAACTTCCCGCGGGCCCAGGGTTTTAAGCAAAACGTAATTAATGATTCAGTGGTGCTGTAATGGAAGCCGTGACAAATCAAAGGGTCAACTTTGGCACCGCACACTGTCGCCCACCCGCAGTTAGTTTAAGTTCGCGTAACTGTTTTAACTCTTATGTTAAACTTATCTCGAATCGCTGCTTGTATTTTGTAACGAAGGACAATTTTATTCAAACGATTTTCAACAATGTATCTGTGCTTTCTAAACTCATTTTTCTAGGGACACCCGAGGAATACATTTGTCATTTTTGAAATCAATGACGTTTTATGGGATTACCCCATTAATATAAAATATCTTTTGATTTAGATTTTTATAACTGGGGTTTTCGTATAGTTATCGGTCAATTGCTTAAAACGATTCGTGTGTTAATAAATGAGTACATTGAAAGATGTATTTTAAGAGTTTCGTTGAAAACAGGTTTAGTCTAGTCATATCAGATGAATCAAAAGCTTAATGTCGAAATATTATCTCCTAGCCAGAATAAACATCAGAATACACAACTATAATCTTGGCATGGAATTGTATATTAATGCATAACTACAAAGTCCAGTCATAAAGCACATGCATCTTTAATTTATAAATTAAAGAAAGAGCTATATTTCATGTCTTTTTAATAAATTAAGGAATTAATTTTCATGATATTATAATGAACGGTCCTCACGAATTCCTCGGTACTCAGCAACATACTTTGTTTAATTTACGTAGATGTCATAGTCTACAAGGAATTTTTCTGCGAATATTATTATGAAAGCAATAATTTTCGTTTGATATTTATGAAAACATGAATATTTCTTTTTTGAGAATGCATGTCTTTGAAGCTACGTTTATTGAAAAAAAAAACAATTGATTTGCTTAAAACAATACTGTTTGTGACTGTTTTCTTTTAAGAATATCTTAAAAATAAAATAAAATTTAAAAGAACAAAATTTAAGCTAACACCATTTATTCAGCATCACTAAAACCTACAAAGATTAAACATCTGATAATAAAATATTTGTTTTATAATTCTGTTTGTACGTAAATCAAATATGTTTAAACTTAAAACAGAGGCTATACATTGATCATTATAAATAACATAAGTACATGGAGTGGGGGACACAAATCAGAGCCTCTTTTTATCTTGATCTTGCCTTGGTGACATCATGGCGTTTACGCGTGGGACAAGGCAGCAGCAGAAAGCGATTGAACAGAGCGATTCATTGCGGCAAGGGTAGATTACGGTTCACATTGTATACCACCATAATAGATATTCAGGTATTACTGAATTATGCTTTCATGAGTTGTTTGTGTTCAAAGCGGTAGCAGTAGTGCTGAAATATCAAAATTCCATAAAAAGGTAAGGTACACTTATGGCAATCTTGGTATAGACCAAATAGCAGCAAAAAAAGCGCTGTATTTCTAAGTGCGTGTATTAAGTTTGTATATTGGCTCACTTTGGGTTCTTATACACAATAGGAAGGTTTTAGAGTTTGTTAGTTAATTGCAAGCGTTTTTAGTTATGTCGGGACGAGTCACTAATTAAATGAACTATATTTTCACCCTTCCCCTCCTCTCCCCTCGTGACCACGGCCGTAGCATCACGGCCGAAACGTCGAGGAATGTAAGTAGTATCAATACTACTACATACCACACCTACGTCGCGTTCAGACCCGCAATTATAAGTTTTAGTTATATTTTCACCATCAGAACAGGACACAAAATGAATCACCAGATAAACGAAACATACGTATTCCCATTATTTATTTATTTAAATTAAGGATCACCAACAATATGACATATACCACTAAAATTAACTTAAATCTAGTGTACAATTTAGAGCTAAGTATTGTCACAATTACAGGAGATCACAACATGCGATGAAATTTTTACAAAAAAAATCTTAAATTGTTAATAGTTAAATATTACAGGAACTTGACATATAGTATAATATTATCAGAACAGGGCTAAATATTGTAAAAAGCTATATTGAGTCCGTTATCAGAAACACGCAAATCAAATTCGTTTTATACAGTTTTACGAAATGTAAAAATCTTGATAGGATTTTTTACTCAGAATTATAAAATTGATTTGTAATAGGTATATAATTAGATATATATATAGATTATTCATTGTAATTGTTTAAGCTGTAAATCTTCCTAAAATTAATGAATAAATAAATATCTTATGAAATTAGACGCATCAATAAACTAGCAACTGTAGCAGGAGCCAATAAATTTTAACTAAGCCTACACCGATTCGATGATAGCATCCCACCATTCCTAGGCACTTAGTTATCCGACATCAAGTCTGATTTATTCAACTGCTGTCGATCCTCACTTATACCACACACAGTCCGGTTCCGTAGGCCAGACACCGCCAGCGCATCCGAACCCACCTGGCGTCTGATTCATGTTCTTTTTTACCACTAAGTTATTCCGGTCGGATTGTTTTATTGGTTTTTTATGCCTCTACAAATAAGTGTTTAAATTAAATGCCATTCATGCGCACTGGCATGTAATGAGACTTGTTTCTAGACGTGGTTCTGCAAAGCTTGCGGAGATCAGTTTGATCATTTTGGTGACCATAATACTGGTAGAGTTACTGTATTACTACACATCTCATTACCCAATTTCTTTTAGGTTCAGATACAAAAAATACTAATTCTATGAACAGAATTAAAACAAAAAGGGTATGTATCGGGTAGAAAGGGTATGATAGTATAAGTAGGCCTTTGTTTCAAATTGATCCTTAATTTTGCATCAGCAGCCAGTTAAGTAAAAACAGAATACTTTTGAATGGATGAATGTTATCATTGCTTTTCAACCAACTAAAAAATAAAGAGATTCTTATCAACACGGTTATTTTATTATGTATGAAAAAGAAAACAGTTCGAAGGGCAGGAAAATACTAATAACTTTTCCTTATGACGTAAAAGTATTTGAAATAAAAAAATACTTTTATAAATAAAATAAAAAAAGAAACCAATTTTATTGAATGCCAAATCAGAATTAAATTACTGCCGATTATCGACTCAAAAATGGTAGCTTAAGTCACACGTTTCGTCGAAACAATTTCTCTGAAAAGAAGTTTCATTTACTATTTTATTTGAATTATTATTTACACGCATTCGAAATTCGAAATTTATCTGGCCGTATTCTTCTGGCTGTTTGCTTGCGTTCAATGATTTAATTCCCGAGCGAGATTTCTGATGCGTTTTAATTAAAGTTCTAGTTTCAGATTACGAATGTTTTAGTGGGTAGTTGATTGGAGCGGCGCGGCCAATTATTCGGTCGGTTATAATGAAATTTACATATGCATGTGTACTTGATCACATGTTGAAGTGGGTGTTTCTTATCAACACAGCGGGTTTTTATGTTGACGACATCAGAATGACAGATTTTTAGGTGGATTCCGTTTTATTTGGAAAGTCATTTCGTGCGATCAATTTTCACGGTGTATTTGACGCGTCATTTAAATATGTAATATGTATTGGAAATAAGATGTTAATGGTTTATTTAGACTCATCAGTCCACTGGCGATTCAAAAGGAGGTTTCGCTATAACCGCCAAGCTAGTCTGGCGGGTTGGCGATAACAGTTTGGCGAAGGTTGGATAGAAAGAGAGAAAAGAAAGAAATATAAACGCTGTTGTTCAGCAACTCCTAGTACTGCTGAGTACAGCCAAAAGAAGACAGGCAGCAGAGTGTTTTTCTCTTCGATTGGCCTTTTTTTTAATGGTTGCTAACCAGAGTTAACATTACGTTTCAGAAGTATTATGCTTTTAGTTTAGTTTACTATATTCACTATTATAGTATGAATCCTAGCCTTTCTAAAAGTTGAAACCAATTGAAAATACAATATGAACCTCGGTATGTAGATAAAGTCACATACACCGATGCCGGGCGGCAGTCGAGTGACTGACATTTCCGTCAGTCCATCCCAATGCTGTGGGTTTTTGCTTTATTAATTAAAAACATCGGTTTTTATGTCATTTAAAGAAGTAAAATGAATAACACGATACACAATCAGTTACCGAAAAAGGTTGTAACCAATGATATTATAATAGGGGTTAAAGTATGAAATTGCCGATTATTTTCCCACTTTTTATTTCTATTATAGCTCTTAAGTATAGTCGTATTATTGCGTAATTCTTTTTGTGTTGTATCAAAAACTAAATAAAGTAACTTTTGACTAAAAAAAAATGCAATATTAGTGCCTATTACTTCAAAGGAAGTCGTTGAAAAGACCCCTTACAATGTGTCAGCTAACCTTCTTGCTTCAATTAAGTATATTTGTATTATATACTTTGATTTTCAGAAATTTAAATACTATAATGCGTAGCTTTATAACCATCTAACTTTCACCTTTAATTGCATCGAAAACGGTTCAGGCGTTTTTAAAAAAACTAAAAAATTGTTAGTATGGAAAAATGACTTTTCTCGATTTCGTCCATACAAAACGGCAATTTCATACTTTAACCCCTCATATTACATCAAAGCAGATATGTTATAAGCGCGCGCGTTGTGAAGAATCAAATACGCCTAAATAGGCAATTTTTTACAACGTCCACGTCGAGTGCAGTCACTAGCGGTAATCGTTAAAAATTATCACCATCTCTTTCATTTGAATGCTATTTCGTATCTTTTCTCCTGCTTATCAGTGAAACTTGTCAATGTGTGCAGTTTTGGATTGCTAGAAACAGATTTAATTTGCGAATTACTATGAAGGTAACATATTTATACTTTAAAATATCATTGGTTGTAACCAAATGAGTACCTACCAAACATTTTGGTGCTCTGTTATCTTAGTTGCATTAATTTTTTATGTCATGTAATTTGCCACTATGTCGCGTGAGGTTCATTATCATTCACTTTTCACTGGTTTTAGCGGGCTTCGTTGCAAAAATTATAATTTTTTTAATTTACCTGCTCGAAAGTGATCTCCTTCGTAAAATTATCGCAAATATGGATTATTTGACGATTAATGTGAACGCTTTGAAAGCGGAATTAAGAAAAGCGCAAAAATAGGCGGCCTTAAAGAGCAACTATTTCAGAAGTTAGTTTGTTGATATGAAGATAGTTATTTATAAATAATAAACTTTAATAGATTCAAGATTTAAACTTTGTTTCGGCGCCGATCTTATAAAGTCGCCTTTGACAGCTATACCTCCGGACCTCAGTCTACAGTGGCGCCAACTGGTGAGCAAAGAAACGGTAGTCCCCATTTGCTTTACGGTAGGCATAGTATGTACAGCGTATTGGGTAAATGGTATAACAAGCCGACACCACCCTAGTAGCGTTTTTGGAAGACATTTGGTTGGGCCACATAATATATGACTTTAGTTGGACAACGGCTAGATATTATTATGGCCGCATCTTTTGCTGAAGGGCCGCCAACTAAGGGCCTATGTGAAAGCTCCTACAGAGGGCTACAATATAATTCTCTGTAGGGCCTTTGTATTGGAAACTTACAGAGGGCCACGTAATGTATTTCTCCGTAGGGCCTTTGTATAAGGATCATACAATTTACCTACGTCGTCGGCATGCTGGTTAGGTACCATGGGTACCATTCTGCAGCTGCCTGTTTTTAATAGCATATGAATATCATCATTTTTGACATCAATGATGATAACAAATGACGACAAGTTGGTTTTGGCTTGTTTACTAACCTAACACGCAGTATATGTATGAAATCCATAAAACAAATTAAAAAATACACGATATTTTACGATCTGAATACAAAATTGGAATAGTATTTCAATAATTCAAGTGAGTGTTCGATATTTGAAGTACACTCGAATTCACAGAACAAACGATTTTCTTGTAAACTATCAACTTAACCGCTTAAATGATAATTACAACCCTTTCCAATCCACAGGCTAAAACGGACAAAAGTGAATGAACCCGTCAGAGTCACGGTCATTATTTTAATTACTCTGAACCACGTGGCGAACTACCGGTGACACATTCATTTATAATGAAACCAGTGGGCTATTGTTATGCCAACAAGTCATGGTCAGCGTTAGACAATAACCCGAATAATATAACGGTAGGACCTTGGTAACGTTACCAAGTGACAGTTAATTTTAATGTATCGATAGTACATAATTGCATTCAGAGGTTTTTTTTACCATATCGGTATTATTAGTAAGCGTTAGGTACTTAGAATCATTATTCATATTCATTTTTATTTATTTACTACATAATATAATTTTGTAGACATTAAAGGCATTAATAATTGTAACGTTAAACAAATTGGTAATAGTTGACGATACACAAAGTAACAACGTTATTTTATGCATTGTCCTTTTTTTGTAACCTTAACTGTTTTAGTTTTTATATGAGCTCTTAAAAATAGAATATGAATGTCTTTTGAACTTATCTATTTTAGTAAACCAAGGCAAGGCTTTAATTTTAACGATACACGTTTTATCAACTAAAAAGTATGTTGACGTTACATAAGAGAAGACACTGTAATATTTCAATAATAACGTTCATTAAGACATCATGCTTGTTTTACATCGTTTTTGTAAAATTTTATTGAAATATCGTTAAAAATACGGTATTGTTAAACAACACAATCATATTATTTTTATGTTACGCGATATTTTTACCGGTATTTCAAGCCCTATTTATAATTCAAATATTCCAATGTCATAATCAATTTTGAATCGACGCTTATCTTCTCTTTCTTCTTTTAAATTGGACTACTAAAATATAATACTTTAAAATTAATGGAAATAAATCAAATAAATGCTGAAATAGACCAATCATACGGTTTTGAATCCTTAATTTGCTCGCCGCAAGAATGTGCATCGCACACTGGCTCAAACCGTAAGCAAATAAAAATCCTTCACGCTAACATCAGAAGCATTAACAAAAACTTTAATGAACTCTGTGTCTTCTTAAGTAGACTAAATATGAACATGGATATCATTATATTAACGGAATGCTGGCTTAGTAAAGTTGATAATATCCCGGTTTTACAGGGCTATAATTCTCACCGATCGAACTGGCACAATCAGAATGACGGTGTCATTATGTATGTTAGAGCAGAAATAAAGTGCAAAATATCTTTAGTAAATTTAAAAGACGCTAGCTGCCTGAAACTCTGTCTTGGGAATGGTGTAGCTATTGTCGGTGTTTACAGATCTCCTGCTATTAAAATTATTGATAACTTTCTCAACTCCCTAAACAGCTTGCTATTATCCCTAGCATCATACAAAACGATATCACTTATTGGAGATATTAATATTAATATTCTTTCAGACGAACGGGAGCCCAAGCCTGACTCTTATTTGAATCTTTTGGCATCGCACGGGCTGTTACCGGCACATTCATTCCCGACTCATGAAAATGCTTGCATTGACCATGTTATAACGAAAACCAACCTAAAGACGACCACTATTGTGTCAAATGTCAAATTTACTGATCATAATCCCGTCCTCACATTCATAGACCTACGTCAAAAAACAACGTACCACAAAAGCCAGACACGTGTAAATACCCAAACTGTTGCAAAAGAATTGGCAAGCGCTGATTTTGCTACTGTTTTCAGGACGGAAGATGCTAATCTTGCTGCTGATTTGTTAGTCTCCACGATTTCAGCATGCATTAAGCAAAATACAGAATCTATAAAAATTTCATGTCGTAAACGTATAGTAAAGCCCTGGATTACACCCGGACTTCTTAGGTGCATACACAATCGTGATAACCTGCATAATAAGACGAGAAAGGACCCAAGCAATGAGCTAGCCAAAGTGACTTATTTACGTTATCGCAACTACTGCAACAAACTCTTAAAAAAAGTAAAATGTATCTATGAGCAAAATGAATTTCAAAAAGCTAAAAATAACCCTAAAGCCACCTGGAAAGTTATAAAAACCATCGCGCATCTCACCTCTTCTTCAACACCCTCTACTGAATTATTGGATCTAACAAACGACCCTAATGTTTCGCTGAATCAGGTTAATGACTTCTTCGTTGGTATTGGACCAAAGCTAGCCTCTACTATTCCCCAAAGCAGACATCTATCGGGTTCATCTAAAATTTCAACAAAATCAGTTCAAAATCCTCTAGGCAATTCTATGGTTTTAATGGAGACTGACGAATCAGAGGTTGAGAGTATAATTATACATCTTAAAACAGATAGTGCTACTGGCTATGACGGAATATCTTCTGCTATTATCAAAACCGCCCGTAATACTCTTGTTCCTCCAATAACATACGTCTGTAACCTTTGCCTACGGACGGGTGTATTTCCAAATGCCTTCAAAAAGGCTCTGGTACATCCAATCTTTAAGAGTGGGGATAGAAGCAGTACAAATAATTATAGACCTATCTCTGTCCTCAGTTCCCTTTCTAAAATTATAGAAAAAATTCTTAACACTAGACTTATTAACTATTTAAACAAATACGATCTCTTATCAGAAAACCAATACGGCTTTAGAAGTGGCTTATCTACAGAAGACGCTGTTATGAATCTAGTAGATTTAATAGCTAAAAAAATTGACAATAAATCCAAAATTATAGGAACCTTTCTTGATTTATCTAAGGCATTTGACACTGTTTCTATCCCCATCTTAGTCCAAAAGCTAAATGTAATTGGGATAAGAGGTTTAGCTTTGGACATCTTTAAAGACTACCTCTCAGAACGCAGACAGTGTGTAAAGATAGACTCTTTTGTCAGTGACGATAAATATCTGTCCTGTGGTGTCCCTCAGGGCAGTGTGCTGGGACCGACACTTTTTCTAATATATATAAATAGCCTCTGTCGTTTAACTCTTCCAAATTGTCACATAATTACCTACGCAGATGATACTGTCCTGTTGGCCTACGACAAAACCTGGGATAACGCCCGTATTAGAATGATGGAGGCTCTGCATGTTGTGTCTAATTGGCTCTGTGACAATCTTCTGACGTTAAACAAAAATAAGACCAAGTACATTGCCTTTTCTGCATCAAAAGCATCACAACCAAAACCAGATCCCTCCTACATCAAAATACACCACTGTGACAGAATAAATTCTAACTGTGGATGCATCGCTATAGAACGGGTAGATAGCATCAAATATCTGGGAGTTATATTAGATAGTACCCTTACCTGGACCCTTCAACTAGATAACATGACATCCCGAGTTCGAAGAATTATTCCAGTTTTTAAAAGACTGAGGAATTCAGCAGATTCGGAAACCTTGAAACTGGTCTATTTTGCGCTGGCTCAGTCAATTCTAACCTATTGCATCCCGTCATGGGGTGGGGCTTGTCCTACTCATTTCCTTAAATTAGAACGGGCACAGAGAGCAGTGTTAAAGGTTATGACTAAAAAGCACTTTAGATACCCGACTATCCAACTGTACAAAGACTGCGGGGTTCTTACAACCAGGCAACTCTACATACTTCAAATGATACTTCGCAAACATCGCTCACTCCCATTGGTAATCAGCGCACCAAGAGTAAGCAGACGACTAGATTACCGAGTATGTAAACATGTTCCTCATAGAACTGCTTTAGCTAGAAGACAATATTATGTGCGTAGCTCTCACGTCTATAATAGGATTAATAAGGAACTGAATATCTATAATTCCACTACAAGAAATTGTAAACTGGTACTAAAACAGTGGCTGCAAAAACTCTCATACGAGGATACGGAAGAGCTTTTACGAAACCCCTATAAAATTATATAGGCCTAATTTTCTTGTTGCAAACAGAGAACCATTTCCAATATATTATGTCGTAGGGTTCATACACTATTAGGTGATAGGGCAGAGCTTATGCGCACGTATCCACCACACTCATACTCACGCACGCACACACAAACACACACACACACACACACACACACATACACATACACACCCCACACACTTACACATGCACACGCACACACCATACTTAAACGTATTTCGCATGTAACAAATATTGTAAATTAAGTTCTTACCATGGCATTTAAATTTTTAGAAATCTTTAGTCTGGTGGAAGGCGCTAGCGACTGTCATACAGTTTTACCATAAAATTAGTACAGTCGCTAACGTTCAAACTTATCTTAAAATAGCAGTTGCCAAAAACAAATATTGTACTAGTTAAGATACCCATGTTGCATGTAAAAATGTATAAATAAACTTATTATTATTATTATTATTATTATTATTATTATCTTCGAGTCTTCTTATTTGTTTTTTTTTTTCTGACTGTAAGTACAGTTGAAATCTCAAAAGATCAACAATTACATACCAAATCCAGTTCAACGACCTCACGAAATATTAATTAGCACACGACTGATCTCTGACCCGGCGCGTTCGAGTCATAATTAGCTACCGGAGCGCCTGCGCAGGTCAGCTAACGGGGCTTTAACGCCTAAGTATACTAAGTACGGATTTAAGTAAGTGCTATAACTAGTCTTTAGCTTATTAATCGACCAAAAGCAGCAAAGCATCACAATTTGACGCGTGTTTATACAAACCTTAAGGTTAGGTAGGCTTATAAATGAAAAAAAAATGGATTCCTTATAAGATTACTGTGTTGTCCATCCGTCATCTCGGGAACTGGTGAAGGTATCTGATTGAAATTAAAGTAGCAAACAAAGCTCTGTAATTTTTTGACACGGTCAAAAATCAAAATTTTCGGCTAATGAAAAAAGAGATACGGTTAATTCTGTCGCTAAGACCGAATATTTCGACACTTTAAAGGGAACCAAAATTTAAATCACTTCTGATTTCATACTCCATTATTTTTTACCGATTTAAGAAAACATTGAAACTCTCATACATTATAAGTATCTATGGAATCGTATTGGAGTGCCAAGTGGAGTGATGATTTGCGCAAGATGGCTGGCAGGACCTGGATGCGAGAAGCCGAGGATTGACCTAAGTGGCGTGCAACTGGAGAGGCCTATGTCCAGCAGTGGACTGCGATAGGCTGATGATGATGATGGAATCATATTCGCGTTCGCAAAAATAATATTATATGGGTGTTACCGACAGAAATCATGGTACGCTCCTATTCACAATCGTCCGAATCAACACAAGAGGGCAACCGGTAATCCTTTGTAATTGTTGGCAGTTTGTTCGTGAGATTGAGTTGGATTAGCATTCGAAATCAATCATATAACCGACGGTTTCGGACCGATAATCAATTGCAACTCAAACATTCGGCCCGAACTGAGCTCAAAGTTTTGGGCGAATGTTATGAGCTATTGATGTATATAACTAGTTTGAGCTTGGGTGTCTATTTAAACGGATTGAATTTCGTGGTAACTACTTTGTGAAAGACTAAGACGAAGACAAAGGGCTATACAGGATGAAATTTTAACCACCTTCCAAATTTTAATATATCAATCTACGAGACAAAAAATACTTACTTAAAAAAACTTATGTTTTCTTTTGGTTTAGTCCAGTACAAAAATGTCAAGATAAAACACTTGGAAAATGTCCGCCAAAATCTAAATTTTTTGATACGCATTTCATTCATTAATATTCTTAAGTTTTGTATGTAATTCCAGACACAATTAAAATCTATTGCTATCGCGACCGCCGGCGGTCTTATGATCCTGTAGGAGTGTAAAGGCATAGGACCGTAAAAATGGAAAACTATGTCATGAAAAATATTTTCGGGTGGTAACTTGATTTACATTTTTTCCTTCATAAATGGGCTCTAAGTACGATACTGAACTACGAGTACTATAAACATTTTTGAAGATGATGAAAAAGTTGTGCTGTATACATGGAGTATGAAATTTTTATTTTAATGTTTAATGGCCTCGAATACTTGTCCATACAGCCAATTGTTTAATATTATTGTCTTTATTTTGCATTAAAACGTTGATGTTAGACGTTTTAATGCTTCGATGGAGTTTTTGGAGACAGTCGAAAGATTGAAGGAATGTAGAGAAGTCCCCAAGAAAGAGGTGAACTGTTCGCGTTCCCGCGCAAAATTCACGGTCCACTTTTCTTGGTTACGATATACCATGTTATTTTACCGAACTTTATATTGTTCACTCGCACGACACTTTGTTTCGCAAAATAACACCACTTTTACGACCCAAAAATCACTATAAACAATAAAAATTCGATTAAATAAATGGACTCCAACGTATCTCACGAACTCTCGCCAAAAAAAAAATTGTATAAAATATTGATTATTCTTTGACTTTTAATTTTGACATCTGTAATTATAGTTTATTGACATATTGTTCAATTATACTGACTACTGCGCTGACACTAGGTGCTTTATTCAATTTTTAATTGAAATTCTGAATGTTAAATTAAGATAATTTAAAATTATATGTATAATCACGAATACCCCGTTGAGGTCGTAATGTTATGAAATTAACATCTTCATGCCTGTATCGTCTGCAAAATTATATTATGTAGTGAATAAATGAATGAATATGAATATTAGTGTGTCGCGTGGTGTAAACAGCACATAAAAAAGAAAGACCTACCTCTTCTCCTTCTCCTCTGTAAGTGTCGTAAAAGACGGCTACAGGAGTATGTAATGGCTAGAAGAAGACGGATAAGCAGCATATTCTCTCAACCATTGGTATACTGCTATTTCCAACCCGTCTGTTAAGCGTGGCAATCAATAGAATTCTCCACATCTGCTTGAAACTTATCTCCAATTGAAAATGATATTTAAAATCTCATTTGCTCAGACACTAAATATATATCATTGATTATGATCCTTCGAAAACCAATCGAGACTTAAATATCTCTTTGTAACAGCATAGGTAACTCATTTCTTTCTTTGTTCAAGAAAAAACAAACTGATATTTGTTTCACCTGTGCACAAAAACGATTTCAATTTCAACCAATTGAAAATACTAAAACAACCCGTATTTTTATTGTTGTAGCGTCTTTAGTAATACATATTCCGAATGATTCGATTGAATAAATCGATTATTCTCGCAATAGGCTCTTGTCGCTCAATAAAATGGTATCTTTGTTCGTGGTAACGTCTTAAGAATTTTCCATTTGTCAAATTTACGACTGCGATATAATAATATGTCGTGCGCACTCCACCGGAACGTATTTTGATATCGCTCAATGCAGGTATTCGTGAAATTCTCGATCTCCGCAGAGATTGCATCTATATCGAATTTTATTTAAAAACAAGATAGGGAAACAAGTTGGCAGGAATAAAAGTTGGGAACTCGCGCACGTTCAAACGGTAAGGAATTTGTACTTGGTAGTGTGACAACTGGCAGCCAAGTTCGGGAAACAAAAGAGTAGCTCGGGTCTTTTACCTGTTTACGGCCGGTCCCAATAATCTATCTATCTTCAGTTTTGGCATATCGGAGATAGAAAACATCTTCTGCCTCTGATTTTGCAGTCCAGAGAAACAAAGACAGAAGTTGTTTTCTATCTTCGATATGCCAAAACTGTAGATAGGTTATTAGGACCGGCCGTTTGACTAGCCACTTTACAACTTTCAATATGTTATGTATATCGGTGACTTTTTCATCGCCTTCCAATTTTTTTATAGGCGTTAAATATCGTATTTAGAGTCCATTTAAGAAGTTAAAAAATGTAGGTCAAATTTTCACACGAAAATATTTTTGGCAAGATAGTTTTCAATTTTTACGGGTTAATCCTGTGTAGGTATAAAGGGGAAATTAGAAATTACCTATCCTTATGAATTAATGAGATGCGAATCGCGTAAAAAAAGTGTTGAAAGGAGGCCGTATAAAAATTTTTAGCTATTTGGCGGACATTTTCTAAGAGTTTTATCTTGACATTTTTGTACTCCGTTATATACCAAAAAAGACACGTCATTTGTTTGTCTCGTATATTGTTGTATTAAAATTTGGAAGGTGGTTAAAATTTCATCCTGTATTGCACTGGTGACCTCTTACGTGTGAGTACGTAGGTCCACATAGTACCTACACAAGGGTCTCGAGAAAATTGCCAGGTCAATTTAGGATATACGATCTTAACTAAATTGGATTTGGTTTGGGCACAGGTTTGGAAGACGTAGAGGTTATGGGTATGCTGTTGGTTCAGGTTTCTGTTGCAAGTTACGTCAGAGCCTTGTAAAATGCGGTTTGGAAAACTCTCTGATTTCCATCCTTGAAGGATAGCCATTTGATAAATAGAAGAAATAATGTTTTGGACTTAAAACGTTTACGTAAATTTGGGGGAGCTTGTCCGTAGTTCCATGTGAACCTAATACAAATTTACAACTTCTAAAATAGTAAATAATTTAGTTTATAACTTACATCAAACTTTAAACGTAATAGGGGTTAAAGTATGAAATTGCCGATTGTTTTCCCACTTTTTATTTTGTTTATAGCTCTTAAGTATAGTCGTATTATTGCGTAATTCTTTTTGTATAGTATCAAAAACTAAATAAAGTAACTTTTGACTAAAAAAAAAATGCAATACTAGTGCCTATTACTTCAAAGGAAGTCGTTGAAAAGACCCCTTACAATGTGTCCGCTGACCTTTTTGCTTCAATTAAGTATATTTGTATTATATACTTTGATTTTTAGCAATTTAAATAATATAATGCGTAGCTATTTAACCATCTAACTTTCACCTTTAATTGCACCGAAAAGGGTTCAGGCGTTTTTAAAAAAACTAAAAAATGGTTAGTATGGAAAAATGACTTTTCTTGATTTCGTCCATACAAAACGGCAATTTCATACTATAAGTTTGACGAAGTTAAAAACAATACAATAAATCTAATTATCTTCTGAAATAAACTTGGCCCAAAATTCAACTTTTATCTTTTTGGCGGAATATAGTACTGTAAGCCAGACGCAGGGCCGGCCGGCTTGCATGCTAAGCAGAATCGATCGAGGAGTATCGAATCTGTCAAGAAACAATGAATTTATAGACAAAGTGGTCCCAACACTAGCATTGTAAGTAAACATCGGTCTACGAGCTACTGTGTTGTTTTGGAATTGGGAAGGCAGAATGGCTTTGTTCGAAATACATTTTGAACTACCATTCTGGTGGCAAACTGTTTTAAAGTGTTAGTTTTAGGAATCCAACGTAGGTATTTGAGTAGTAAATTCATTATCATTTTTAGCCCAACGCAGGATTCAGGCCTCTCCAATAATCCTCTGCCATAATCGCCACACTCGGCAGGTTTGGTTCGAAGACACTACCTAGCCCCTAATTCGCGTAACCAAATCGTATCACAATCGTAATTGAATAGCAGATTTTTGTCAGTTCTAGTATGGGCTAAATGTGAAAATCGTCAAATTCAATCACGATCGAACTGCAATTGAAATAGCTGAATAAGGCCCCTGTCTTTTTGTCGACATCCCTAAGACGAGATGGGGTGGTGTTATTATATTTTAGGCCAGCAGCACACAGCACGTTATGTACCGACAATAGCACGTTAACCTACCACAAATCGTCAAATTCTCTCAATTTTTAAGCTATTGCATAGCTTCTATCGCGGGCCTTGAGCGTGAAGACCGAATCCAGAAATTCCGTTACGAAAATAACCTAACACCGACCGGCACAGCGGTGATACTTTTTAGTTTTATAATTGCATAAGTTGATAAAAAATGCTATGCAATAGCTTTACCGCGGCAGTCTCCGAGTGCCACACGTCTTTTTTTTTTAATCAAAAGTATGTAATAGGGATTTTTGTACACATATGTGACGATGACAATCCCATCGTAACTTATTAATTATATATATAAACGTGCAACTTATTTCCTAATATATAAAGTATACAGCATTTTGGCCTCTACTGAGGTAGGTTTATAGCCAAAATACCGTGAAAAACTCCGACATCAAGCCGGTTTAAGGTCAGCCCTTTCAGAATCCATTCCCGTTTAGCTGCGTTACGGACACATTCCACCACCATGTGTTGCACATCTTCGTCTAAGTCGCAAAGATCACATTTAGACGTATTTACCTTTTTGAACATGACCGGAAAGCAGTCTGTGTGCAATAACTATTTGCTCCCGGCGTAAGTCTGAAATGGAAAACCATGGGATATGCGGAGGTTCGCTTTGGATACTACGATACCATATTCCTTTGCTTTTTGACCGCTCATTAAAGTACTCTTTCCATTTTGTATTACAGATGTTTTTATATTTGGCTAATGGTTCTGAATAGTATGGTGCTACTGAAATGGCTGAGCCTACATTTATTGCTCTTCGAGCCAAGGTATTCTCTCAATTGATATTGATTTGGACTTAAAGTTGAAAACCAACTCAATGACCTTTAACTTTTTGGGTACGTTGTCTGTACAATGGGTAAAGAGTATAATAGGATAACAGTTTTATAAGCTTATCGAACTGGCACCTGGATGAATATAGAAAGGCTTTTTAACTGGGATAAAAATACCTATGTGCTGCTCTAGCCTATAGTCTATCTCTGTGTCCAATATCATCAAAATCCGACCAGCCGTTCTAGTAAATAAATAAATAATAAATAAATGTGGACAACATCACATACATTGTTCTGATCCCAATTTGAATAACTATTTAAAGCATTCGTGTTTTGGAAACCAGAAACAACGAAGGTACCACAAACGCCCAGACCCGCGAAAATGTAGAAAAACGCATTTTTTCTACATTGACCCGTCCGGGAATCGAACCCGGGACCTCGGAGCAGGTGACACCTTGAAAACCGGTGTGTACGCCACTCCGCCACGGAGGTCGTGTGATTGAGTTACAAACATTCATCCAAACTTTTGCATTTGATAGCCGAATAAATTCAATCATATTTATTTAATCATCGACTTTGCTTTAACCTCAATTTAAGAACAAAACATTTAAAAGCTAAATGTCAATGCGAAGTCAACAGATGAAAAATAAAAAAATCACTTTATTTATCTTGTTCTAAGATCAAAAGTCATGCAGCCAAGAATGTAAACATAGTGTTGTCATACGCAGAGATACAAGTACGAAAAATCGGCCAAGTGCGAGTTTGACTCGCGCACGAAGGGTCCCGTACCACTGACTAGGTAGACAACAGAAAAAACCTACATTAATTTAGTTGGTTTTTGTATGGGATTTGTATGGGCCCTTAAATATAAATGAGTGTTTTTTGAATATTTCACGTGCCTGCCTGTTGCCATTATTAATATCGAGCAAAAAGGGCAAATAAATCGCGTTTGTTGTATGGGAGCCCCCCTTAAATATTTATTTCATTTTGTTTCTAGTATTTGTTGTTATTGCGGTAACAGAAATACATAATTTGTGAAAATTTCAACTGTCTAGGCTATCGCGGCTCTTGAGATACAGCTTGGTGATAGGGCGACGGACAGACGGACAGACAGCGAAGTCTTAGTAATATGGTTCCGTTTTTACCCTTTGAGTACGGAACCATAATAAAAACGATATACTCTATGATGTCTCCGACCTTTCAACTCCATCATAACGCGTCGGATCGTTTCCCAGGCGACTGTAGTTTTTATAATGCCAGTTTCTCAAGGGCGTCCCGGGAATCCGTGAAGAATGTGATGGAGTCGCGGGAAATACAATCATTCGAGATGGAACGAATCGGCTGTGAACACTTGTGTTGGTTCGAAATGTTTTGTTGGTTTTGTTAACGATGTACCTACATCACTATAGGAGTACTGTGCGATAATCTTTGATTATTATTTATTACACGTTTTTGTTGTGCGGAAATAGAATCAATGTGATAGATAATAATGTCGGCGGTGGAAAGGCGAAAGGCAACAAGCGACATTCTGATAATTTGACAGAAAAGTAAATAAAGAATTGGTTTTTAACAAAAAAAAAGACCTGGTATTCCTCTGGTGCTATACGTGTATAGGAACATAAAATTATCATATCTATAAGTTTTTTTTAAAGTAAGTGGTTTTTAGTGGATTAAGGTAGGTACCACAAGCAATGCACATTCTCCTCCAATGGGTGTAGGAGGTGACTAAGGCAATAATGCTAAAGAAAAACATGCAGCAGCATCGTCTCTCGTCACTGACCAAACTACGATCGCCTATCTGCTTGCGAAAGCCTGGCGACTGTGGTAAAATCTTCCTTTATAGAGAAACATATTATGTCCAAAAGGGAACTGATGTCAGATGTCATCAATGATCACCAACACAAGTATTAGCCATTGTACTATTAATGCATAAGAACAGGTATGCAGTTTCAACGCAAAGAAGATAATGCTTGAACATTCATGATCTACATTAACAAAGGTCTTTAAATATGGACAAGTTAAATGACTGCCTTGGACTTCAAACAGCAGTTTCAGGTTCAAATTCTGCCAGGTGTTGCTGACCTAAAAATGAATATGCAAAAGTAGTATGTTAATAGTCAGCGGCACATGCACAGCTTAAATTGTTCCATTATTTTTATTATTTTTACATAAAAACTAGGTTACCATAAACGAGCATCCAACTCACATCTCTCTCATGCTCTTCTAAATCAGCTGTATTTAACACCCCCAAACAAACACTTTAAAAACCGTCACTCGAATACCTTCTTGCAGGCTCAATCTATTTACAAAGACAACCTAAAATAGCACAAGTATTTTCGGAAAAACATTCACAAAAACTCTTTGGTCCAGCCCATTCACACCGTTAGTCAAGTCAAAGACTCATAACGATATAAATCTCTGGTTTCGTAGTAATCGGTGTTGACACGCGCAGACGAGGGCGACAAGGCTTTTGGCGGGATTTTCTTTTTATCGCATTTCATTACTGGAGAGGGCTGGAATTATTAGATTGAGGGAGAGCTTGTTACCACAATATAAATTTATCCGGTATACTTAACTTAACTGTTTTAAGCGTGAAACTTCTAAAAGACACATTATATTCAATTTCCTATGTCTGTCTGTTAGTATACACAAGCGCAAAAAGCGGTGCTTACTACAACAAAGCTTTAATATTATGACAAAATATTTTTCTTTTTTGGTCTTTTTGACGAGTAAGGAAGTCAAATGAAAATTCTACAAAACCTATATTTTTTTAACCATATGATATAATCTACATAATAAATGTATTCTGTCGAAAATCAAATAAAAATACAAGACTATGCACCATGTTAAATTTGACAGTCAAAAACCTCACAACATATTATCCTCATGGACGAGTTTACATAGGTACTAATTTGTAAAGTTACTAAAACATATCACGTGATTATGGACGGCGAGTATCTGTGCATACAGGTATCTGTGCTTTGGGTATTGGTACAGGTATAAAAATCTGAAGTAAGCCTACCCCTAGAAATTTTATTGTGATGTTGTGGTTTATCTAAACGTTGTTAAAGCACAGTAGGGGTGCGAAGGTAAATTTTGACGCGCAAGCTATTGCAGTAAAATTTATAAACGTACACATTCTGCATCAGATCTGTACATATTGAATTTTGCAAAAATGTGAAGTGACAAACATTCGATTAAGTCTCGAGTACTTTTTTATTGATGTCAGTAAAATGAAATGGAATTATAGTCTCAACGCATTTTTGCGGTTAAGTGTATAACATTCTTGACGTTCTGTCTGTTATGTCATGAAATGGTGCATTATTAAATTATGGGGGGACTGTCATTTTTGACAAATAGAATATAAAAATAAATTTACCTCAGATTTCAGTGCATCGTACGATTTTTTTAGAGGTGCATTTTACTTACCTAGTCAGTAAAAAAATATATTGAAATATCTCTCCGTCCGTGGGATGCGGCCATATCATACTCCCGGTCACATCACGTGTTTAATTACATCCTTCTACTTAGAGATCACTTAAAATTTTTGCAGTAAGTATGTATTTCATTTATGTAAACCAAATTCAAGAAAAAAAACTGTAGTTCAAACTCTATATGTACCAAATTTAATTTTAATTGGTTGAATAGTTTTTGGGTTTATTTCCTATAAGCTGTTAAACACTATAATAGCTTTGACATCAATCTGGCAACACAAAACAGAAAATTTAACTCGTTATTTGATAAATGCCTAATAAAAAAATTTGTGAACGTCATACCAAAAGTCGAATTTATTACCAAAAGTTCGTAACTTTTGGTGTAATGACACCAGTAGCAGCAGTAAATCTCATTTTTTGAGACTTTTAAATAGTCACCAATCTATAAAGGAAAACACATGTGCTTCTGTTTGTTTCTTAAAAGTTTACTGGTTCTTTTTAAAACAATATTTAATGTATTACGTAACTGCCCGACTGTCCTGATTTATTATAATATGGGGTTTTATAATTGCGGTGTTTAAATTAGTGCTGGCTATGTTCCGCATTGCCACGAATTTAATTTTCATCCCCCACGAGCAGAATATTTAAGGAATTTCGTGCCATAAACAGCCTTAATTCTGCCCGTCTAACGTCCGACTATAATTACACAGCATTACACTTTCGACCTAAATACACTATGAATAAAAGTCAGCACACCTCCATGGTGGAATGCACGCATATTACGCAGCCTAATATACAAGGTGACGTGTAATCATACGGGAGTGCAAAACTTTGTTGATATTTTAATATACATTACTTTTATACACTGGAATTAAATACACGACATTATTCTTTTTAAAGCAGGTTGGCTTGGCTGGGCAGGGAGAAAAACACGAGTAGTGAAGGTGAGTGTTGATGTACGGCGGAAAGGGACTCTTTAAACCTACTCCCGTGCAGATTCTCTTTCTGCCACACGATTGACCCGCCACCCGCACGGTGAATCCATGGAACGCTAAGAAGTTTGTCTCGTCTCGTATTGTTCCCACACTTAAAAGGAATAGCGCAACCAATTCCCTTCTTTTAGGCGACTAAAAGAGTATTGCCAGAAGAAAACCGGCAGCAGTTCTTACCCTACCAATTGCCAAACTTCGATAGCCAACCCGCCTGCTAAGCGTGGCCTACACAGCAAGATTCTCATTTTAGAGACGCCTCTATTTAGCAGTGAACTGAAATGGGCTAGTCATGATTTATTTATTTAGCATTTCTACCTGGCTTGGTTACAATTGTTTGCAGTATTTTATTGGATTTCATTTATTATTCACTTATTTTTTGACGAGTTAGTTTCAATTAGAAAAAATGTCCCAAATTCACACTGATTTACAGTCATTGAAAAGACATTTAATTTTGCTTAAGCAAAAACTTTTTGTTATCGCGATGTAAAATAGGACAAGTGCATTTAAAAGTAAAATTTCAAGACAAATTGGAAATTTTGAATGTACTAAATTCATAATTTCAAAAGTGAATTCCAGAACAAAAGTTGGTTCAACATTTTATATCTAAATCATGACTGGCTCCTAAAAATTTTAGTTGTAGTTGTAGCCTACCCTATGCCGGGGTCAACGTGGTCGTGGAAAGGCGATATCTCATAAAAAGGGTCAGTAATTGCAGTACTATAGTAATTACTGCGCATGTCTCGGCGGTAAGCGGCTTACGGCCGCGTTGGTCCGCCCTAATGTGAGCTGTGCGCACCTGATAGTCAGAGCAGGGCTATTCAAAGTGATTGTACACTCTTTGGTGATTGCACACAAAAAAAAAACCGACTTTGATCAGCCAATACGAGAGAATACATTTTTAGTTGTTTTTTTAGTTAGATGCACACAAGACTGTCTTTGCACAAATCATGCTTTTTAGTCATTAACTTTGTTTATTTTACAATATTATTTTTTAGAATGTATTTGTCCTATTTTTCATTAGCGTTGTAGCTATCCATTTATCTTCAATTGTTTAATGATTTTGCAATATGTATTACAATAAAATTTTACTTTACTTTTTACATTTATGCAGCTATCTACAAACTACTACCTAAATAGTGCTACATACCAAAACTAGTTCTTGAAATGAAAGATAGTTTACGGATTTAGAACGCGTTTATTTTTGATTTAACCCGACGTTTCGAACCCTTTACAGCGTTCATGGTCACGGGTAGACTAAGGTGTTATTCGTCTTTAAGATGGTAATTTGAAAAAAATGACGATAAAAATTAGAGGCGGTAGTTAAACATTTTTTCAAATTACCATCTTAAAGACGAATAACACCTTAGTCTACCCGTGACCATGAACGCTGTAAAGGGTTTGAAACGTCGGGTTAAATCAAAAATAAACGCATTCTAAATCCGTAAACTATCTTTCATTTCAATGTATAGTGTTCGCGTAAACTCAAGAAAACAGTAAAACTAGTTCTTGTTAGCATAGGTACATATGTGAAAACTTTGGCATCATAATGAAACAAATTTTAACATATTATGTTGGTTTCGGCATATAATACATTTGTCATTCATTCTGTAAATAAATATTATTTTAAATTTACAACAAAAATGACTAATGCTGCTAACAAACATTTAACTGTTTGTGGTACCATTTTAATGTGAAATTTTTATTTTAATATAACAAAAATATAAAAGTATAAACCCTATTTACAAAGGTAAGACCACAAATTTTTGTATTATAAAAACAGTTAATTATGGATTATGCCAGCTATCATTCCGCTACAGACCAAAATTATATTTGAGCACGGATTTATCCCGTTAGTATAAATTAACGTGGTCATCCTCCCAGGTGTTGTGGGTACGAAATCCGTCATAAATAAATTGGATTTGACACCTACAAACAAGGAGGGGAAACATTCTTGCGTGATATACTTTAATCGTTTTTTTTTTGTCGAAAACATTTATGAAATTTTTAGCGTAGCGCCCGCAACTTTTTTTCGCGATCTCGTTTATATTGCGCTCCTAAGAAATACTTTATAGCTTCGAAATCAATATCGTTAAAAATAAATTAAGTATTTATTGAATCCCTTCATTTGATTATTTCCGAAACAAAAACATCCCGCTGCTTTTACTAAGATACCGAACTATCTTCGTACTAAATATTATCTAAATCGGTTGCAAAATTATTGATTCTCTATAGAATATTTCAAGCTTCACCTACTCAAGGGGCGATTTCTCGAATAAAAACTATTCTACGTCCTGGAAATCAAACTATATCTTAGCCAAATTTGATCTCAACATTTTTAGCGGTTTAAGAAAGAAGAGGTGACAGACAGATAGTACGACACACTATCGCATTTATAATATTAGCAAGAATTTAGGTGGCAACAGCATATCAAGGGAGGATCAAACACTGAAAGGTCTCTTTCTTGAAACTTATTAGTTCGATAAAAATAACACTTTAGGTTCGAAAATTGTACTCATCATAAACTGTTTCCATTATTTAATTTGTTACGATATACTAATAATAAATGTTTAAGATTAGTCCTGAGCTACTTTCTCGCATTTTTCACTAAATACAATCAAGAAGCAATCTTCTTTCATGACTTCAGTATTGGGTGAAACCTCAAGCTGACGATACTTGATCGTTTCGCGAAAATAACGAAGAAACAACCCCTAATCCAAGGTGCGACGTCATGTAATTGTATTATTAGATTTGTACCATAAATACGGCCAATAAGGAAAAAATCTTGGCACCAAACACGCTTATTTTGCTCTATGATATAATAAGAGATAGCCGAAAAGGATAAATGTTATAAGGCTGAGAATACCATAAAAAAGATTTAAAAATAAGTGGAACTGATTTTTCTTACAAAAAACGGTTTTAATTTGACCTCATTTCCTTTGTATATATATTTATGTATGACATAACTTTTTACTGTGTTGACGGATTTAAGATATTATTTTTGCTATAGTTTTAAAGTCGAATTGAGTGCATATGACCTTAAAAAAATAAAATGTTCCATCATTTAAATAAAAATGTATGAGAACAAAACAGGAATGTATCAATAATTATTAAAAACTTAAGAAATTCTACCCTAGTAAAATTACACTTTTAGCGTAAGCTATAAAAATTACACTGAGGAGTGATAATAAAACTGTCACAGTTTGATCTCGTAACCCAAAATGTCCAATTGATTTGAGTTTGAATTAATTTCTAAAGACCAGCTTTAATATTTTTGTGTAAAACCTTTTCAAAGGACTCTCGGCTTATAGAAATCATTACTGTGTCTGACAAAGAGAATTCTTTTTATTTACTAAACTGGAAATAAAAGTAATTTTGAATGAACTTTGATAACACTTGTGTTAAAATTACTGATCCAAATTTTAAATCAGACTTGTAAATTTATAATTCAGCTCTTATGATCACTTATTAGTGAAACTTTTTGTTTGAGATGAAAAATAATGCGATAATTTTTTTACAAAGCAGTCTCCTCGGTAGTCTATAAAGTTTGTGGATTCGAATCCTAAAGGTAGTCATTTATTTTCATTATATTTTGATTTTACACTAGGATAACTTATCATCACAGAAAAAATAATAAAATGAGTCAATCTATGCAATCTCTAATATGTACAAACAACCGCAAGATTTTATGAAAGAAATTGTAATAATGAAATTTCTAGAATTCTTATTAAGTTACTTCCAGTGATACGGTATTATTTAAATGCTAGGAATTAACAGAGCGACTTTATCGGGAGAAACGAAACATGCTCAAGCAATCGAGATTGCAATTTCGACCGAGCTACGTCACGAGGAGTTAGTCCGAAAAATATCCGACTGTGGGATCGAAAAGTAAGCATGTTGATTGATAAATTAATGCACCTATTTTAGCCGACGAAAATAGTGATAGGTACCTAGTTCTCAATTCTATTAGTGTAGTAGTGCTGCGGTCCGCTTAATAGGCAAGGGTCCGGTGTTCGATTGCCGGTATAGGGACGCGATTCTCGTGCAATCGAAAAAAGTTCACATTCGTAAAAAAAATTCGAAGGTCGAATTTTTTTCGAACGAAACACTGCTTGTGTATTCTCGGAAGTTCACACTCGAAATAGTTCGATTGAACGTCACTCGAACGCATCGAGTGCTACGGACCAGTCGAAGTTGAAGTTCGTGTACGAATTTAGAAATTTTGAGGTTAACTTATCCTTTAAAAGACTGATTTTTCTGTTAGGAATATTATAAATGAATGGATAAAAAAACAGTTTACTGTTGATTTATCCTCTAATTTGGTTAAGCTGTTACATGCAACTTTTTTCTTTCTTCACAAATTTAAATTTAATTATTGCAACAAGTCTTTTTCGTACCCGGTTTTGTGTTTCGACAAATTGATTTTGACGCGACATTGTACGCGTCCTGTTACACCAATGCACTTTAGGAAATACATATAGGTAAATAAATTATGATTTCGCATAATGTTTTGTGATTTAGTTTTAGGATAGGTATCAGTTTAAAAATAAATGGACTGCGTCATAAAATTTGACCTTAAGAACTATCTTTAGATGGAGTTTTATATAATTTAAATGCTTTGATTTTTTTTTAAATGTAATAATTAGACATATTTATTGTCTATGGTATGCCCAATTTATATTTCAATTTGGCTGTATGGATAAATCCGAGGCCGTAATACTTGAAATAAAAATCACGAGTAGTAATAGTTCTATTGGTGCACCAGAATAGGAATTAGGCCTAACATTCGAATTTTTTAGTAGAATCGTAAAATTCGCGTACGAATTATCAGACGAAAAAAATTCGATTACATGAGAATCGTGTCCTAGAAGGGGTCGTCAGATGGAACACAAAAAAAAAACAAGTCACGTCAGAAACTCTGACACCAGTCTATTCTTGAATGCGATAGGAAGATTAAACTTTTCAACTCAATTTGATGATTGATTTTAGTCATAGAAATTTTGGGAAAACAAATAAGGTTGAAAGCTTCCAAAAATCACATCAAAATTGAACGTCGCTTAAGCTCCAATTTTGAGTTGATGACAATCAAGGACGTAACGACAATATTCAATGTTTTTAATATGTTAGATTTTGTCATAACTTATGACAAAATCTAATATTATCATAAGTCTCTACCCTATGTTTACAATAACGTATTGTAAATACATTATGTAATTGTAATGAGGTATACTTATAAAAAAAAGGTCAACTACGAAACATTTTTTTTTTAGTTCCTAATCGGATATTTCCCGGACAAACCAAACAAGCGAATTGGGTTAACTGTCCATATTTTCCCATACCAAGGTACCATGTGGAATTTCTTATTCCCGTCGTCGTAATAGCCTATTTGTTGATAAATTACGAGTGTTAAACAACAAAAAGGGATCGTAACAAGGCCAGAAGCAAGGTGCGGGGGTTACCCCCTAACCAGACCCCCTTACATAAGCTGAACAGTTCAAGTTAATAGGACGTTTGGTCGTACGGAAGTAATTTTTTCAAGTGAAGGTTTTATACAGAAAATTGTAGAGCTATGTTCGGTACTTGTTACACTTTATGCATGAGAGAAACTCTTTCTATTTGAAAGACAGGAGCAAACAGTGTCAAACTTGTTACAAAGCTTAAAAGTAAAATCGTTTTCTTGATACGCCTTAAAAAAACAAGGTTTGTCTTTAAAATATTAGTCCCTATTTCATTATTGTAAAGAAATTTCAGCAAAACTTTCACCCATATTAGGTCTATAGAAGTTCTGAGTTAAAAAAATTGCAACTCACTCAGACAAAACGTGATGCAACACTATTATAAAATCAATTTATAAAATATAGATTAATACACTTACAATTAAATAGTCCTTTCTTAGATACTAAAGGCCATGAAAACTTACCTGTAATGAAAAAAAAATTCATGTATTAGAAGAACAAATAAAACAAAAATTGTACAGTAGGTATTGCAATATTTATTTCACGGTTTTTATGAAATTTTTAAAATACTTAATGAGGACAGCATCGCAAATGTTGTCCTGATTCATAAGTATGTAAGTATTTAAAGAACTTATTTTTTGGAACTAAGAAACAAGCAAAGGTAGGTAGGTACCCAAACAAAACATACAGTTTTTTTTTGTGCATTGGAGGTATCGAATCCGAGACCTTGAAGCAACTTAAAACATAGTGTGAACGACACTCCACCACGAGGGTTGTTAAAGTATCTAAACTAATTAAGTTATTTATGTAGAATTTTAAACATTCATGTTTTATTTATACATCGCCATGGTTCTTGCAATAGGATTTAAACCTCGGGTAAAAAGGTAAATATTAACACATCTATCTTTTATTAAAAATCATTAAAGTAGTTTTATTGCAAAAATGTACTTCATTGCACGCTAAGAATACACTAGAATCGCTATATCTCTCATTCCTAATAAACCTTTCAGGATATCCGAAATGAGTTCGGGAGATAACTCGAAAAGTTTCTGATTTACTGTCCATTCTACTGCTCTATTTCAGTTTCCACTCTATGATAGCAGTTGACAGAGCTGGCAGTTACAGTGATTTGTGTTTATACTTTCTCTAGATAATTACACATTCGGTTTGTGATTCGGAATTTATCGAACCCTTTGTCAGATGTGGGTTATCGGTACGGGATCCGCATCGATTATCGAGTTCGAGAAATTATTGGCGCGGAAAAACTTTTTTGTTGGTTTGAATTTGGAACAGAATATCACCTTTGAAGATAAATGCTTATTGAGTGTGTGTGTAGGTATACTTATTAAAAAATTTGAAATTTAAATTTCGAAATAACAAAAAAAAAATACAATTAGCATGAAAGATATGTACCCATTTGACTTCATCCTATACTAGCTGTTCCCCGCGACTTCGTCCACGTCAATTTCCGTTTTATGATCGCGATTATTTTTGCAACATTTTTCACTCATGCTTCGCTCCTATTGATTGCAGCGTGATGTTATACAGGGTGAAATTTTAACCCCTTTCCAAATTTTAATATATCAATCTACGAGACAAAAAACAGATGACGTATTTTTTCTTTTGGTATAGCCCAGTACAAAAATGTCAAGAAAAAGCACCTAGAAAAAGTCCGCGAAAAATCTAAAATGTTGGTTATGGCCTCCTCGCAACACACTTTTTACACCGTGCGCATCTCATTCATTCATTCATGCATTCATTAATTCATTACGAAACTATTCTTGTTGTTGACTTTTGAGAGGCTTAGGATCGTAAAAAAGCAAAAGGCTCCAATCAGCTAATGAATGTTCATTGAACAAACTAAAACTAACTTAACTTTATTAGAAACCACAACAAAAACAATTACAAATACAGTATGGAACAGTATGAAAAACAAAAACATTACCATAACCTACAAGTGTTCATTTTAAAACGAAGACTTGAGTTACTTATTTCTCTTACATCTTTTAATCCTCTCCTAGCTCCATAGGCAATACATTCCTATGTAGTAAACCTTTTACCGAATTCACAATACATTGAACAACACAATACATCTAAAACACGCACATTTGGGTTCACAACATGAAGAAATCACCAAAATTGAATTTAACGAGTTACCCTGTTGGCTTGGTATTTGCACATAAGCTATCTAAAACTCACATTAAATGTTTTTTCACATTCACGATACCATAATAATTAAAACTATGAATAAACTAAAATAATTATGCACTTGCAATAAATTAGACTGACAGCTGCGTTTTTTGTTTGTTTATTGCTCCTTTCAGAACCAGGCAGCTAAGGTCTGAGACCGCATGCTGCCATGGCATTAGTGCGAATTCGATCATTCTTAACAAATACATAAAATATCATAAACACTTACTTACACTTAATAACTTAACCTAACCTAACCCTAAACTAACCTAACTTATCGAAATTTATGGGTGATTTATACGATACTTTGACTCAGTGAGTACTTTTTGAAAGGTATTGTATCGAATAAATTAAAAAAAACACACTTTAAATTTAGCACATTGCTCTTTTTTATGGCATTGCAAATTGACATTGAATTCCTGTGTGCTAAATGTATCAAAACATTATAAACAGTGCAAAATCGTACATTCACTTCAACCGTCTTATTCTTTCCTTCTTTACTAGTAATCAATCACTAGCTTGTTCATTATTGTGTTACTAGACTGACCGGTGGTACCTATCTGGATATTATGTTGCCTAATGTTGTGGCGAACTTTATGGACGATGTGCCTTTATTGAACTATCGTGATTTTTATTACCAACATGATGGTGCACCCCCGCATTACGCCGCCTCCGTACGAGACTATTTAAGTTCTGAATACGGTGACCGCTGGATCGGTCGCGGGGGTCCCGTCGCGTGGCCGCCGCGATCACCTGATCTGACACCCTGCGACTTCTTTTTGTGGGGTGAGATAAAGCGACGCGTGTATGTAGAAGAAGCCCAAAGCCTCGAGGCATTAAAAGCTCAGATAGTGTTAGCTTTTAATGAAGTGAAAAATGAAAATGTAGTTCTCAACAAACTTAAAGAAAATATTCAAAAACGTGCAAGATTATGTTTGGAGAGATACGGTCTGCATTTCGAACAGTTTTTAAAATACTAGTAATGTTTCTTTTCTTTTAATTAATTAATAGTTTCAACCAGTAACCAACCAAACCAGTTTAAGTAAGTGTTTATGATATTTTATAATTAAGAATGATTAAATTCACACTAATGACATGGCAGCATAGTCTCAGACCTTAGCCGGTTTCGAAAGGATCGAAAAACAACAAGGACTGTAAAGAATTGACAGGTCAGATGGCTGCATTTTGTGAAATTAAGTTCTTGCATCATTGTTGTTCTGAATACAAAATAATTAATGTGGGTTTTAATCATAGTTTTAATAGTGAATACGTGAAAAACATTTAATGAGAGTTTGAGAAAGCTTATGGGCAAATACCAAGCCAAGAGTGTAACTCGAAAGACAAGTTTGGTGATTCCTACATGTTGTTAACCTAAAATGTGCGTGTTTCAATTTTATTATGAATTCGGCAAAAGTTTTACTACATAAGTAGGAATGGATTACTTAAGGGAGCTAGGAGAGGATTAAAAGAGGTAAGATAAATAAAGTACTCAAGTGTTTAAAACGAATTCGTTTTACAATGCAATGTTTACGTTCAAGGTTGTAGGACGACCACTTTTAATTAGAATTTTTTTTGCGAAAAATATTTCAAGGTCAAAACTTGACCTACATTTTTTATTTCGGAAATGGGCTCTAAACACGATATTTAACTCATATAAAAAATTCCGAAAGTACATAAAATTTCATCCTGTATAGCCTAAAGCCTTCCTCGATAAATGGACTATCCAACACAAAAAGAATTTTTCAAATCGGACCAGTACTTCCTGAGATTAGCGCGTTCAAACAAACAAACAAACAAACTCTTCAGCTTTATAATATTAGTATAGTATAGATAAATATAAAAGATACAAACAACATGACATAAATATTCATACTATTGCATGTCCACATATTTTGTTAAGGTAACAAAGTTGACTCTGTGCCATATTTCCTTGAAACGCTATTATAAATATATTTTTATTAATATTTTTTTGTATGGCCAATGGTAGAACATTGACTCAAGATGGAACTAGAAACGCTGCAGTAAGTCTTCTGGATGTGTACACCTTTATTCGACTCTTACCCCCGTATTTATAAAGAAGTAATTACTTATTGCTCAAGAAAGTCATAACTTAAAGTGTTCATACCTAGTGCTTAAGCGAAAGAAATTGGTCACCATTAATAGTCATATTATTTGGCTGAAAATGCTAACTTTTAGTAGTTATAACTTCTTGTAATTCCTTGATTAAGGCATACAAATTGTCTCTCAAGTAATTACCTGTAGTCGAGTAATTACTTTTACTTGTTTATAAATACGGGGGTTACAACCCCCTTAACATGAGGAAGGACTTTGTTATTACGTATTACTTCGGTACCATACATAGAAATGATTTGATTAGTCTTTTACAAACATATTTTATTTCCTTAATGATACATAAGTAACGCCCCGTTGGTCTAGTGGTTTAAATACCGGGCCAAGATCTCGGGGTCCCGGGTTCGATCCTCGGGTCGGGCAACAAGAAATTACAATTTTCGAACATTGGGTTTGAAATCGGGTTTTTGATCACCTACCCGCATAAGGCAAGGTGATTATGCCAGTTGCTGTGCTAGTTTGAATTCGAGGGATGGCTGTTACTTTTCTTTGCTTTAAATAAGTTAAAGTAAATAAATAAATAAAATAAATAAATATTTAGGACATGCCTCACTGGGCCACACAGAGCCATCTAGTCCCAAATTAAGCTACTATTAAGTACCCTGTTGTATAGGGTACTAGACAACCGATAAACTTACTTATATACTTTTTTTTTTGTAAATACATACGTATAATTTATAGAAAACACCCAGACCAGTACAAATAGACATGTTCATGCACACAAATATTTGTACTGTGCGGGGATCGAACCCGCGACCCATGGCTCAGAAGCAGCGTTTACTACCGCTGATCCAAATGGTCGTCAAAGTAGCTTTAACATGATCAAAAAGAGTTGTGCTCCACAACTTGCGACACACCAGGCCTTGCTTAATCAGACAAAGAATGTTTCCGAGGCATCCCGCAGGGGAAATCTCTAGGTCACAATTTAATCTTCCCCACAATGTGGAACTTTTGCAAACTAAAGGCTAAGTTTTCTAAATTAATGTGTAATTTACGACACACTTACTGCTGCCGTTAACACCTGATTTCCCCGCTGAATTATATCATCGTAAATCAACCCTTACGGGTTTGAGGGACCCTATGTAAGTGAGTAATTAATTGATTAGTCAACCTAATTAAAGGTTCATTCGCAGATGATTCCGATGGCTAACTATGGTAATAATCTAGAAAGTTAGTAGGTACCAAAGAATTAATAGTTTCGGGATTTCAAGGTACGAGTATACCTAAGACCTTTTTTTTTAAGACGGGGTTTTTTATAAGATTCCAATATTTTTCTTTTTCTTAAAGGGTGATTGTCTTTTAAGGATGATCTGCTAATAATAATAGTACGAGTACTTAAGTATTAATACATTGGAAGTTCAAGTAAGTAGGGGTATAAATACGACACGCTATATTTTTTCGTGGTTATTGAACTTGAATGAGAAGATTTAAATGTTTGTTTGACATTGGACCAGGTTCGGCATATTCTAATATCACACTTTTTAGGGTTCCGTACTCAAAGGGTAAAAACGGGACCCTATTACTAAGACTTCGCTGTCTGTCCGTCTGTCCGTCTGTCCATCTGTCCGTCTGTCCGTCTGTCCGTCGCTCTGTCACCAGGCTGTATCTCAAGAACCGCGATAGCTAGACAGTTGAAATTTTCAAAAATTATGTATTTTTGGTACCGCAATAACAACAAATACTAAAAACAAAATAAAATAAATATTTAAGGAGGGCTCCCATACAACAAACTCGTTTATTTTTGGGCTATTTGGTACGGAACCCTTCGTGCGCGAGTCCGACTCGCACTTGGCCGGTTTATTTATATTTATTTTTTAAAATTATACTCACTTATTAGTTTAAAGCTAAAGTGATACAACTAATGTGCGATAATTTTATACGATGAGTGAATGATGTACATGATTTTGACAGATAATTTGAAGTGTTTATGTTTTTTGAACTCATTGCTAATGTCAAATGATTGCGGTGACTCGTGACTCATGACGTGAATTATCATGGAATGGTCTTCATGGAATGGACAAAGTTACACAATTAGAATTTACATTATACGATCGATGCTCAATTGTATTCATTGTCCATACATGAACAACCTTACACAATCGCACTACTGATTCTACAATTGTAGTTGACTGTTTCTTTAACGTCATATGACATTTTGAGCTTCATGATAAACGTACCAAATTGAGCTAATAAATTATAGTTTCAAAAAACCGGCCAAGTGCGAGTTGGACTCGCGCACGAAGGGTTCCGTACCAAAAAGGCCAAAAAAAACGAGTTTGTTGCATGGGAGCCCCCCTTAAATATTTATTTTATTTTGTTTTTAGTATTTGTTGTTGTTGCGGTAACAGAAATACATAATTTGTGAAAATTTTAACTGTCTAGCTATCGCGGCTCTTGAGATACAGCCTATTGACAGAGCGACGGACAGACGGACAGACGGACAGACAGCGAAGTCTTAGTAATAGGGTCCCGTTTTTACCCTTTGGGTACGGAACCCTAAAAACGAATCGCTGAGTTGGTTAACATGATTCAATTAGGCTGTCTGGTTGACACATTCATAATCCTATCCCACGATAGCGTTCTCACGCCGAAAAAGGTTAGCCATCTCAAACATTACTAGCCGGCAAGAACACAATTACCAGATTTTCAGCAAAAAAAAAAACAAAATGACATCAAACGAGCATCGATGGCGGGCGATGTCAACAAACGGCCGTTCACAAAGGAGGCTAAATATCGGCGAATCAATTTCAAAACCTTTAATTGCCCCTCAGAGGGATGGTAAGGCGATTGAATGGCACGCTTTTTGATGTTCCGAGGGCTGGGTACTCTTATCGGGGCTGAATGGAGACTTTCACAATACAGGTATTGTTGACGGTTGGTTGACGGTATTTTAGAAGATTTGACAGACGTTCAGCAGTGACAGTATACAGTGAGATAATGTGGTTGGAGTTACGCCTAAGAGCGCCTAAGTTGTTAGATGTTGCATATTTTAAATGCGAAAGATGGATGTTTGTTAATCCGGTCAGAGCGGTCATACGGATTTGGAAAATATTAGCACTCAGATAGAATAATTAATACAAGCAATTACGTCATACTTCCAGCATCACTTTTAACCATTCCAGTAGGATGATGTTGATTGATGATCGCATTTGTTATGTTTCACTCTTTTCGTTACTTCTTACTACGCCCATAATACGAGAAGAGGTGGTGCTATTATATTAAGGAATCTCTTGGCATAACCTGAAACATCGATAACCGAAACCAACGTCCATCCCAACACTTTAAGAAAATAATCATGGCGAAAGTACGACAAAAGAATTTAATTGATTCGAAAGAATGCCCAAGGGGCAAGTGGTGTCTTGTTTTATTTCCCCCCTCCCCCTTCGTCCCCTAATATTGGGACGCCGTGGATACCAACTTTGATGTCCAGGCATCTCAAATGGCAACAATTCTCAATTCCATTTGAGGTTAATTGGAAATAACAAGCGATTATTGCGTTCATAGCATATTTTTGACGACTTTATCCCACCGTTAAACTTTTTTTACAAGGAGAAATTCCAAAGATTGTGAATTTAAGCAAATTCGAATTTATAATTAATTTATAATAAAATAAACAAAAGGTTTTTATATTACTATTTTAAAATCGCAAGTTGCGAATTTAAAATGGATTAAAACAAGGCCCATGGGTCTTAATAATGGGTGCATTATTTATAATATATTTTTAAGTGTTTTTAAGTTCGTTTTTGGAGAATGTAAGCTTCTTGGATTCGAAAGTGTAAAGAAAATTCTGAAACATTAATACTTATAAAATTAAGTATTCATACAAGTATGAATGAAATAATAATAGTTATGCAATTTAAAATCATTATTGTATTTGTTGGTGCCTTGTCCCTGCGATAAACATTGTAATAATTATATTATTTCTTTACATAAACAAAGATGATTCTAATATCGCTATGTTATTTATTTCTCATTCCACATCGTTCCTTGTCTAACGATCTCCGTCCACACCGCATTGGATCGGACACCCGGATATTGATACAAATGACCAGCAGCATTACCGTAGGAGTGTCATGTAAACAGACACGCATTTGTCCCAATTCAGCCGAGTTCACCCGACAAGATCACACGGCCTTCCGTGATGATTAGCCCATTGAAACTCGACCGTCTCGTTTTATCTTAATCATCGCTTGGTCCGCGCAGGACTCAAACGGACCCATCCATTTAAAACTTCAAGTGAAACAGGGACACGTCTAAAGCGGCCGTAATCAAATTTCACTCGAGTCTTTAAGGGTTGAACCGGCAACTTTGAGCGCCCTAATAAATTATATTGCCGACAAAACTGCTCCCGAGTACGCCACAGTTCGTTGGCTCATCTAATTGGTCCAAATTCGAGTCGACCCGGCTTATAATTGGCCCGAACTCCTTATGCTACTCGGAATTAGTCGAAATTCGAATATGGGCCGGATTAGGCGACTGACGCCGAACCACAACACTAATGTGCCCCTAGTCAAACATACGTAATAAGTTTCGACTCGTAAAGTTGATGAAGATCCGAGGCGAAACAAATTTCGAACTAAAGTTTGAGGGTTTGACTCGAAGTTTGCGGTGACGCCGTTTGAATACAGTAGATTCTAGCTTAATTAGCGCCTCGCTCCTTTCATGATAGCCGGCCCTTATTTCCTTATGGGTGGGGATAACTAGAAACATATTTGATACGCCATCGACACGCTCGGGAAGGGTGTTCGGCCGTTTCCTTATAGGCCGGGTGCGTTCCAATAACAAAAAGTTTCTCCAAATTGTCTACATAGTCACCGTTTGTTCGGGGACTAAACGAATTTCTTGACAAAGTGAATTCCCCAAGATTCCCAATTAAAGCTGCGACACTCCACCGTCGAAGTTAGAGACGTCGGCAACTTCCAAATCTTGGCGGCGTCTCGAAAGAATTTCGCTCTAATTAGCATAAGTTTATGCATTCGACGCTCTGAGTAGTTGCGGCAACTTTTAATTACTCGCCCGTGATGGCGTCAAACACTTGTTTTTGTTATTCGGCGATTAATCTAAGGCGCCATCATGCAGATTAAGGGCGTCTACAGGGCGGCCGTTATTTTTTGAGGAATTGATTATTTGATGAAATCCAGCAGTACTTTTTTTATGTTTTATTGGATTTAAACTAGATCAGAAACACAGTCCCCTACAAAATTGACACTTCGGATTGTCCAAGTTTAAAACAGGCAACTTATGTCATGTGGTATACCTATAACAATGCAAAATAAACTTTACGTACATGACTTAAAGATGAATGCCACGTAAAAGAGCACCCGAATGTTGAGAGGGTGCTCATTCGGTAAGGACGTTTTTCTGTCATAGATTGTGTATATATTTTTTTATTTTACATCAATGGATTTAAAATGTAATTGAAACTATTTAAAATTTGAAAAGTTTTTCACACATCTGATGCGATTAAACAAGCTCTATTTTATTTTATTCAATACAGTAATTACTGATCAGTCCATCAAGTTAGCATGTTAAGGCAGCATTATTACGTGACCTAATTTTGGTTCGCGGTTTGCACGTGTTTTTTCTCGTCAATTTCCGTGGGAAGTGCTCGTAATAACGCCCATGTATAAACGCCCTTACGGGCAGATTAACGGCCAGCTGCCGGGATTATATTTTTGCTTAGCTCGGCGGCAATGAATTTATCGCGGATACTGCGAGGCGAGCGCTCGTGACCCGTCGGGATCTTCTATGCTACTGCAGCTTTGGGTTCTGTAGGAGCATTTGTGTGGTCAATAACCTGAATGTATAAAAGAGTTGGAGTGTGTTGTATGGTTAAGATATGATGATACGTTGTTTGTTAGACATTAAAGTTTATGACAATGCTGTGATTATTTATTAAATTATTTTTATATTAAGAATTTTCTTCAAGGATGATCTAGTGTCAGAGATTTGCCCCCTATTGCAGAGCATATTGCGACAGAACTTGGAACTCTTGCGTGTAAGTCAGACCTCACCACTTGACCACAACAGGGCACAGGTTGTCGTCGTTTTTTAAGTAAATATTATAATTGAATTTTAATTATACGTAAATAAAAATAACAACTGTTTGCATTATTTTATACTTTATGCATTTTTTTAAAAACCTCTTATCAGTTACAAATCAGATTAACTACTTTGAAAAATTCTAATCAGTTTGTTAAAAAAAACTTTAGTATTTAGAAAGATAGGTACTGTGCATGTAATGGAAGGTTTCTGCCTAGATCTATAAATTTGGGATAAACTTGTACATTGTGAAAATTTGCAAATAATCCTGGTTTATTTTTGGGACTTCTCAATAATTTTCTTATTTTAGTCCGACTGCCTATGTGATACAAACATACCTATAACAATAAGTATTTTTCTAACATACATGTCAATTTTTAAAAAGAAACCTTGTACCACCTCTAAAAGACAAGACAATATTCCGTGTCCGTTAGGCATAATAAAACTCGTAATGAAAAGCTGGATTGCGTTTGCAAAATATTTTCAAACGCCGAGTCCGAGCGATGTTACGGAACTCATTTCATGCAAATCGCGGTATCGCGATTCGCCGCGATTCGCAGTTAATGCGGGACCGGTGTCGAGAAAGGAATTGTCGATACACTTAACAATTTCGATTCAGGCACTGGGCAGTTAAATGCTAGTGCTCGACTATTCAAAAGCTTTTAAACAGCAGTGCGGAGAAAAATGATTTTTGCAGCCGTTAACAATGGAACTAATAATTTACCTCAAACGTACGTAAATGAAAGTCTTATTTGGGTACGTTAAAATTATTTAAAGATGACTTTTAGAAACTCTGTAAACAACTTAAGAATCTGACTACAAGTCCAAGTACTAGTGATATTCTTATTATAAGAATCCCCAAAGAAGATTCTGTTACTGATACTAAAATAAAAAGACAACATTAAACAACGTAAAATCGCACCAATCGATAAAGTACACTATTGTCACGAACAATAGTCGAAAAATCTCTCAACTCGAACATCGAGGTAGAAATAGCACGTCGCTAAAACTAAAACTATCGCCAGTTCTAGAGCTTGTAGCTAGATTCTTAGGGTGTAATTTAGTGAAAGGCGATAATAGCCCGCTCGGGTCGAAGCCTAGATTCAACCCTATCGCCTCGGAACCTTCCGAACACACGCCTGCGCCGATTAAAAATAATTAGCACTTCGAACGCGGATTTGCTCTTTAAGATTGCGGAACGATGCACTAGCCCAGGATTACTGGATTCACGCTATTATTACCCAGCTATTTATCAGTTGAACTGGTACTCTAAATTGTAGAGCGGAGACGGAGTATTTTTAAATGAATTTGAGAAGGAACGGACAACGGGAGGGCTTGTTCTTTTTGCTGTTGAGTTGCACCAGATTAAATACAAACTTTACCGGCGAGGAAAGAATGAGTTTGTTACCGTTTCTCCGTTTGTCGGATATACGTGTTTTGACAGAAACGATTGTAATAGTTTTGGAGATTAAACAGATTGGTTTGGCAAAAGAATATCCCGGTTATGAAGGAAGAAATAAGGAAAAATAAAGGAAGGAAGTAATAACATTTAAAAAATTACTTTCAATAGGTAAATTGAGTTTATGTATTGTTTAACTTAGGACATAAAAGAATAGCATTTCGAACTTTAGGACGACTTCAGCGTCTTCTCTTTAACATAAGCCAAACTAAATTCACCAAACACCTGCCTAGCGTGGGGACAGTGGAAATAATCTACCTTTGAAGAGGGATGTGTCCAGCAGTGGACTGATTTAGGCTGGTCATGATAATGATTGTTTTACAAACATTGGTAAGTAGGTACCTGTTTGTGTAAATAACCGCCTGCCTAGCGTTACGATAATGGCAATAATCTACTTTTGAAGAGGCATGTCCAATATTGTACTGATATGCCAGTAACGATTATGAGCCGTTACGTGTTTTAGGAACATCAGTATGTACCTGTTTGTGTAAATCTTGACTGTTATACGAGTAAACTCTAGTAGTTTGAGACTGAAGTGTGAATATACCTTATTTTGTTGCTTGATTATAGGTAACACATTCCGGGATGACACATGCTAAACACAATAGAAAATTTTTTGCCATCACGTTGACAGGCGGTTGGTGTCCTGGAAAGTGTTAATTCGACTTGTACATACTTGTCCCATAAACAATGATCCACAAGACACAATTTCTTGCAGTGATCTTCGAAAGGGGCTTGAATGAGCTCCACTCCTTCTTCTTATCAATATTCTATGTGGATAATCACATCTAAGATTGGTGTAATTTGGTGTTGTTGCTATATTCTCACTTTTAGTTAATTTTTTTACATCAAATTTTTCTTTTTTCACATAATTTAATTCATATTATTATGATTCTTTCAAAGATAGTCTAGTGTCAGATTTTTTTACCCGACTACGAATGATTTTTGTTTTTACGACTTCCATCTCGCCGTAGAAGCCGCGACGAACGTGAATGTGCCTTTCGAAGCACAATAACAATTGAGAGAGATGCCAACGCCTCACACTATTATTTTTAGATATCATGTCAAAATAAAGCAAAATATTTGTCCAATAGAGTTACATTCAGTGCGCTGACTTTTCTTTTTAAGTTTTTCAGCGAAACTTATTTACCGCTTCAGAAGATATTGCGTTATTTTTGTAAGCCTTCTTTTGGTAATAACCTGTTTTCGTTATCCCGAATAAAACATGTCCATTTTTAGGACAGTGTAGGAATTAATTTTTAAGGATATCATCACATAGGTAGATACATTGTTCTGATCGCTAATTAAGTAGCCTCAAAAGCACTTGTCTTGTCAATGACTAATAATAGTCTGACTTGAGTAGTTTTTGGCATCAACTCGTCAAAGTCAAAGAGGATCAAAGCCGAGATGGATCATCGGAGGGATCAAAATTACGAAGATTATCAGTGATGAGCATACTCAAGACTGATGTACTTTTTACTTTGCAACTATCTAGTCTATATGTTAACTATTACCTAAGTAACTATTGTGTCGACAGTTTTCTCTCTGGAAGAACAACATCGGGCCTACTGCATCGTAACTAACTGTAACGTTTGGTCGACATAACGCGCCAGAGAAAATAAAAACAACCAATACATTTATAAGGAATCTGTGGATACAAAGAAATCAGAGACAGGAAAATGGATAGTCCGTGCATTAAAAAAGGGCGGCAGTGGCGAATCCACAAAAGAAATATTGCTTATTTCTTTTAGCCGACAACGCGGTAATCACATTTGCTTTTGTTCGTTTCGGGCCTTTCATTCGCTTAATCGCGTTATTCGGGACTTCGTCGGAGCAATCTTGCCATGTAAACCATAAGAAACAGCGTTTATGTGGGCATGTGATGGAATTTCAAACGAGAACTGCAGGTTAAATACTTTAGTCACCTCACTTTTTTATGTAGTCCATCGTTAAATTAAATTGTCTTGTGTCTCAAATAAAATTGGATATGGTAGGTACGATTATGTTTTTGAATTACATATTTGTTATTGATACAATACGTCAATAATACTCGGGAGGAAGACTGGCTTTTGTACCTCAGGCAGGAAAAAAAACGTACCTCTCGCAAATGCTTTGGGATGGTGGGATCTACTCCTAGTGGTCCACCCTGGGCACCGGCAAATTTGGTTTTCTAAGCAATGATGACGGTTAACAGATTCCTCTACGGTGGTAGGCTTCGTAAGAACCTGCCGGAGTCCAGCGGCAAACAGTTTTTTTGTGTTTTTTCTGTTTACCTCTGGGTAAGCTCGCTCCATCGTTGGCTTCTTATTAACCGTATAGTTAAGTATGTAGTCAAGAGCAAGCCCATAATTTATATAAAAAAACAGGGATAACTACATTGTTGATATGTTATGTTTGAAAAAAAAAATGGAAGTAAGTACATACTTTTATTATTATTCAATCTTGAAAATGGACAATTAGGTATGTAGCGTTAAAAGGTGCGTTGGTCACTCGTGCGTTGTGCCCTATCGATGCTGCAGTTTATTCAAAGCAATATACTCAAAAAAGGCAATGCTTAATCAGTCAGACAATACCATCATTAAAAGGAAAAAACCAAATGGTGTAGTCGACAATCATTGAGTAGATGAGTGATGAGTAGTGTCTTAGGACAGTTTAGAACAATATCTACAGTTAATTACTCAAATTTCACTGGTTTTACAGCTTTGTCAGTACCTTACTTGCAAAAAAAACCATAAACATTTAAATGTAAGAATAAAAAGTCACAAATAATCTTGAATAGGCTTAACAAAACTCGCGTGGAGAAGAGACTAGTCAGTCAAGCAACTTAAGCTAAGTTATGCAAAACTAACCCTTATGCAAACATTAATAATACTCGTATTTGGGTTCAGTCACTTAAATAGCTAGACCAAGCTATTCCGGTTTGACTGCATACTCTTTTTTGCAATTTGCCTGTTGAAATTGAAACGACCATCAGTGATAATAACAGTCCCTTAACTTTACACTGTAGTAATAGAACACAGAATACTGCGCTAAACACTGGGAAACCTTATGTCTTTGAAATAGGTGCGTTTTTTCAAAATAAATGTTTAGCCTGTACATCGCAGGCCACTGTATTTGATGGTGGAATAAAAACGCAGAGTTTATGCCTTGTGCCACACGAAAGGCCGTGGACATAAGAGTTGGGGAAGGAAGTAGGCGGAGGCGGGCGATAGTGGCTACATAGAACGGTACGGATACCTAATTTGCTGTTATATTCATCTACCTTATTATCGTTCAGTAGGAAATACCAATACATGCCAATAATACAGTTGCAGTATAATGTTTAGGAATTTGACAACAAATATCATCAGATCATATCAATCCACCGCAGGATATCTTGGCAGGATGGTGCCAGCATTTTAGCTGATGGTGGAAAAGACGATGCTGCTCATCTAGTACAAGCTTTATTCCTTGGGTCGCCTCGACACCCAGAATTTTTGGTACATAGGTAGGTACTGTTGTAGACGCCATGTTTTTGAAGCCAGAGGTACTGATTTGAATGACTAACCTGTTCTGTGATCATAGCGATAACAATATTGCCTATCTCGGCACAACAAAAATTATTAGAGACCTATAAATAAAATGTTTGAGAGTTACCATGACACTTTGAAGACCTATGTCACTTGAGGAGACTAGGTTTTATGGTCCTATTTTAAAAACCAAAAAAAAGTTCTCAACTGGAACAACTAGACGTGTAAACTTTTTTTATTGACCAGGCAGGCCAATTTCCACCTTAAAGTTGGTCCCATTACATTTTGAAAATAAATCCGTGATTAAGAAACTGTCAAGTCTTCATAAATTAAAAAAAAAACTTTTTTTTTCTTATTGACATTTAACGATAAATATTTTTGCATATTCAACATCAGCCCACTGTAGCTGGACTTATCGCAGAGGACGAAAAGAGGTGGTGCCATTTTGTTAGACTCACAACACACAGTATCACCATCATAGTCCATAACGGTTAATTTAAAACCACTTTATAAGGCAACATTTATACTTATATAATATTTATAGCTGAACTTGACCATCACTACCGGTGGAGTAAATAAGGAACTGTGATTGCGACCAATCGCTATCAAATAATTCCAGTTGTTTTACCATTGGCAGCCCCTTAATTATATAAATCCATTTCACGGAAAGACTTACTACAAAATAACTGGTGTTACCGTTGAGTATTATCGGACACATAAGTACACTGGGACACCTTAAATCAGTTGACACAAGTGCGAAATTGTAACAAAAATGTTATGCCCCTGAATGTACGTCCTCCTGAAGCTAAGTCGCAATAACACAGTCATAATAACGGATCGTCTCAATCAAATTACGCAATTCAGTCCAGGTGCAAACGATCCTTGTGACGTCACACATCCTGCCACGTGACCGCACCGGGCCAATGCGAGCGCATGCATGACAACAACGATAAATTATAATATCTCGGCCTTGAATGAGTAACGTTACTGTGTTATTTTATTAGCCGATAATACGTGCCTTTATTTGTAAGCATATGAAACTAGGGCTCACTTCCATAAACAGTTTAATACTGACTCTATTCAGTTCCTGCTTAAGTTTATTGGGGGTAGAGTTACGCGTGCCTGCCTTTTTTAAAAAGACATCCAAAAATTAGCGATTACACCTTTTGTCTGTCATGCTTAAAAACTGTGTATTTTTTTACGCTCATGCAAGCCATATTAAACTAATGAATGGCTGTAAAAAACAATAACATTGTAATTACAAATCGAATTCTAAATTTGAATGCGTGATTTTGCCACATAGGGCAGCACCGTGATAATTGCATTTGAAATATGAATCAATTTAACGAGATATCGATAATCATACGAATCGTTCACGACTTTGCTCGCGTGTTTAATGATCACAACTCATAGTGAGTTATGTGACTTTGCTTCGCGTTGGTTTATGAATGTTTCGTGTTAGGAGAAATCGTCGTTTTATTTTTTATATACTTATGTAACATAATTATTTAACTAAGTGACTAACTGACCTTTACAGGATTTTAAACTTTCTTGTTGCATTTTTGCACTTAGCACTTAACACTTACGGAGTTTAATGCAACGAACCGTTATTTCAGCAGACTAGTCTGCCCGCGACCATGATTCGTGCAACCGGATCGAAACGTCGGGAAGGTAAATTACTATTTACCTTTAACGGTTCGTTGCATTAAACCCCGCCCCGTCAGTGTTAAGTGTTAACTGACCTTTAGTTATGAGAGTTAAATTATTTCCAAATTCAAATCTCAGGGATTAGTCATAAAAAATAACTAAACCTTTTCAATTCAGCTCGAAAACGTTAAAAACGCACGATAAAACATTTCCCTTCATCCTAAAACCCTTTGATTTATAGCAAAATGACAAAAGTAGCATAATATTTTTTGAATCCATTTTGCGAGCTTAGTCATTGTCTGGCACTCAGAGCCTGAACTGTACACGGAATGCCCTAGTTTGAGAACAGACAATGGTTTCGTAATATATAGCACATGGTTTTATTATTTTTCATCCCTTACGGACACGGTATTAGCCATCTACCTGTGTACCTACTTCCATGCTTTATTTTAGCATTATTACAATACAATGTGAACCGCTGAGTGGTGTAGGTACTTTTTTATTATAATTAATCGAATCGAATATTCTAAATATCATTTAAAAGTCGATTAAGATGTGCTCAATTCATTCAGTTCGATTTATAAAGTATTGACTGTGTGTGGCTAATGCATTAGACGCGCTATGCCAAGAATAAGAAAAAAAAAAGTATTGATTTGTAAGTAAACCATTATTGTTATATAACACATAATTGTAACACGTCATAGCAAAAACTACCTTGGCTTGTAGATAATGAAATTGCATGTGTCAATTACAGAGCGCTGAGTATGCGACAAATGAAACAATAAATCATCAATTAGTGCCAGTAAAGAATTGCGCCAGTATTTGTGTCAAACATCACTAATATTGGACTTTATCTTGTAACAATAAAGTTTTGATTTCAGTTACGAGTAGTTAGACGATAAAGTTAATTTGTTGCGATGAAAAGAACCAAGTTATTGAGTGACATGTCCATTAGTGGGGTCTCTTGTAAGAATTTTATATCGCTAGACTGGACATTATTTCCTGAGCATTCGATCAATGTCGAACAGAAGCTATATTTCCTCAATGTATTCGGGTCGTTTCGAGAAAAATCCAAAAGCATTTTGTGCTTAAATGTTATTTATGAACACAATAAGATAGTCTTATCGATATGAAGTTGTACGAATTCGATTCTGAATAATAATTCGATTAGTATTCGAGTGACACGACCATGGAGCGATTATTATTCAATCGTATCACTTTAATGTCAGATTCTTGCATAAGACTATGGGGACGGAGATTAACTTTTACAGAAGCCGCATAGACTGGTTAAATAACGAAAAATGTTTAGTCATTTGACATTATGACACGAGATTCTTTTGTACACAATACCGGAGTGGCCGGCTCGTAAAAATGTAAATTTCGAAGCAAATCCTGTGCGTGGTGCAGCACAAATGACGTTATGGCGCCCTTTTAATATTTCCGCGGGAAAATTAACTTTCTTCTTTGTTTGTGTATATGCGAGCCGTAGCCTGTTAGTACTTTTTTGTTTCTAAAATGTTCAACTCGGAACACAGGGTAATGAGCGTTACGTAATCTGGATGTTAATATTAAAAATAAAAATAACTTTTTAAATCTAGTGACTTTCTTGTTTATGTAATGTGCATGTGCGTTGTAACTGGCTGTAACTATGATCTTTTTTTCTTTTAGAACTTTTTATGTTTTTGGTTTTTTAAATTCAGCCAGCTTATCTTGACTCATTATACTTGTTTTTAAGGCTTGGAAAGCAAAACGACATCTTCGCTGTGTTTTCAGATTTCAAGTTACAATACTGTTTGAATACCGAAAGTTTGATAATGCTAGGTTATTTCTTAAGTAACACTCCATTTAGGACATACATCGTCAAGTTAGTACCCGTATCTTATATATAGTTATTTTTTTATCCTCGAAAATCGTAATAATAAACGACGACCATTTGGATCAGCGGTAGTAAACGCTGCTTCTGAGCCATGGGTCGTGGGTTCGATCCCCGCACAGTACAAATATTTGTGTGCATGAACATGTCTGTTTGTACTAGTCTGGGTGTTTTCTATGTATTATAAGTATGTATTTACAAAAAAAAAGTATATATATATAAGTAAGTTTATCGGTTGTCAAGTACCCCATACGACAGGGTACTTAATAGTAGCTTAATTTAGGACTAGATGGCTCTGTGTGGCCCAGTGAGGCAAGTCTTAAATATTTATTTATTTATCTATACTTACTAATATTATAAAGCTGAAGAGTTTGTTTGTTTGTTTGTTTGTTTGAACGCGCTAATCTCAGGAAGCACTGGTCCGATTTGAAAAATTCTTTCTGTGTTGGATAGTCCATTTATCGAGGAAGGCTTTAGGCTGTATAACATCACGCTGCGACCAATAGGAGCGAAGCATCAGTGAAAAATGTTGCAAAAATAATCGCGATCATAATAATATAAGCTGACGCGTACGAAGTCGCGGGCAACAGCTAGTTAATTATAAAACAAGTTAAATAGTCTTAAATCCCTCGCTTAAGGGTAAAACAAAACTAAACAGTAACTCGACCTATATAAAGCCATTTACGCTGGTATTTGAGCATCCCTATTCAGCGCGAGACAAAGAAGTATGGCTGACTTTTAGCCGGGTTAATTAAAATGTCAACGGCACTTATTAATCAAACGACAGCTACCTTTTGTTTATAAATTGTGTTTTTCGTTATTACGGGATGAGATTGGGTTTAGGGTGGGATGTTTTCTGTGAGGATCTTACGTAAAATACTGAAGCCATTGTCAGGAAACGGTCGATCAAGTTCGAAAGTTTGACTGAGGAATCACAACTAACATAACCAGACGCGTTGGCGTAACGTCTCGTTGGACTGGTGGTCCAAGTCGACCTCAAGACTTTCGAATTTTGGAACATTGTTCGGGTTTGTGATCTCCAACCCGCATTAGGCATATGTGGTGATTACGTCTGTGCCCATCATTGTTGTGGTAACTTCACTTTAATAACAAGCCCTTTGCCCTGCAGTGGGATGATATACTTAAGGACGTTCCTTTTACTTTTTCAAACAGCTGAAATATAAAAAAATATAAGACGGAACCATGTTCTACTTAATTTATGGCGTCAGAATTTCCCTTACCTCCTATTACCGGTCTAGCGTGACTTGTATTTACGAGAGAAGCGTTGGTCCATGATTCTTTAATTTCATTATGCATTTTACGGTATCGTAACTTGCCTTTATGTACAGGGTGCCAAAAAATAGATAGGCAAAATTAAGGATGCACCGCATCAAGCCGTGACGTCGCGACCACGTCATCAATCACCGTGGAGGGGGAAGTATATAATCGGTGCGACGGCGCGGGGCGGGACATTCTTCATTAGCGTCCCGGCCGGGAAGCACGTCACATGGCCTCGTATTAATCATAATGAACCTCCTATATTACGCTGTCCGGTCGTTGCACTGTTAATGAGCGTTATTTATTGACTGCGGTAATTAAGGCGATTTTCAGATGGTTTTTTTTAGTAATAAAGATATTTATAGGTCATGTGAGGATTGCTTAGTAATGGCGTAATTAACACTGCGTATCATCTGCACAAAAAGCTAACAGCAGTAATATTGAGAGGTATTATACTTGCTATTCGACGCTGACTCTCAAATTAGGCTAATTATGTCCCATCATCATTATAATCAGTTTAAGTTTACCATAGCCTTTCCTAATCTTTATCTAGGACCTCTTAGAATTCTCAACTGGTAGCCACGGGAGTGGGATGTACCATAGCCACATCATTTACCTCTACTCAAGATCATCATTAATAAGCGCTTACCAAGGTGTTTTTCTCTTGAACCCAAATAAGCCTAACCCACCTTGGATTGCGGTACAGTATCAAATGACAATCGCAACCAATGTTTCAAGTATCCCATATCTTTGTAAGTAAACGCGCGTGAAGCGCATTAGCTGGTCGCACAAGCGGCACCAATACTCCGGAGTAACTTTGCGATACGGAAAAGAAGTTGCGCACGTGATACGACTAGCTACGTGGCAATAACTTTGGTAACTCGAACGGGGTTGAAAGATTCCGGTAACGATGTGACTGGAAAACATAATCAGTGGTCAAGGCATGGTCCTTTAGCTGATGAACCAAGTCATACGGCATTAACAGCTGGATATGACGCAAAAGCAGCTGCTATGCAACTTTTTTATTAAATAACAACTTCTGCGTAGGCTTCTGTGGGAGATAGGGTAAGCTAAGAAAGGGTAGGGCCGTGGTTCTATATTCATAAATGTGCCATGCACTAAAGTGTTTAGAGGCATTACCAATGGACAATGAAGTACTCTTAATGATTTGGTCCATGATGGCGAGTTATATATAGTTAGGTCGGTCTATAAATCAGTTTTTATCTTTACTAATATTATAAAGCTGAAGAGTTTGTTTGTTTGTTTGTTTGAACGCGCTAATCTCTGGAAGTACTGGTTCGAATAAAAAAAATATTTTTGTGTTGGATAGTCCATGTATCGCGGAAGGCTTTAGGCTATATAACATCACGCTGCGACCAGTAGAAACGAAGCATCAGTGAAAAATGTTGCAAAAATAATCGCGATCATATAAACAGAAATTGACGCGTACGAAGTCGCGGGGAACAGCTAGTCTTGAATAATTAATTTCGAAATAAAATAATGAGTCACCAATTAGAAGTGTCAAAGTAAGTGACCAAGGAAAAAACATTTTATGATCTAGAGACCGGAAGAGTTTGTTAGTGTAGCAAAATACCTGTTTGAGGCACCAGGACTTAGACATAGCTCTGTAAGACAACATAACTATACCAAAATCTTTGACATGAGCAATAATCATACTGTCTAGGGGTCAGTCAACTTTTTGGATTTTAATTTTAATCTGTGATAACTTTGTTCCCAGGAGAGTATAATGGAACAACATCTTGTTCTATTTTAAACTCTCTACGAAGTTAGTATGGTAGGGGTATAGAAACGTTCCTAACAATGCAAGCGTGCAGATGTCGGGAGCTACAAGAGGCAGAGAATACACACACAGTTATTTTAGTCCAGCACTCTATTGCGATAGATAATAATCCGTGACTAGAAATACAAGGAATCCACTGAGAAATCTATCCACAGGGATGCTAAGCGCTTTAACACTGAAATGGTCAAAGCGGCTTGTTTCTATGCAGATGGTGCCACTGATAGTAGTCTTAGGAAAATTGAAACTGATGGTAGGAAATAATTTACATGAATACGTCATCCATCGCTCTGCTACTACTAGTTTATTTACTTTATTCTGTTGTTGCTGATCATAGGCAATTGATTCGTTCTGATTTCATTATAGGGTCAATTTCAACTTTTATTATTTGGATTTATGGTTATTAAGTAGTCCAAATTAAGTTTTATATTACGAGGAACAACAAACATTAGGCCGTTTTATTAAAATTTTGGCTTATAGTCTAAGATCCTACCATACAACGACCTTCACCGAGCTGTTTATTGAATATAAAGTATTTTATATTAAATTAAATATGACAAAAAATATATTGCGAATGGGTTGCCTAAAAAATTTTAGTCCAGAGTATAATTTTTAAAATTTGACAACCGAATTTCAGAACTTTTTTTTTGCATTCAACCCTATACCACCGTGTTCATAATTAAATCATATTTATTTGTATTTAACTTTATTTAATTAACCAGACCGGTGCAAGTTACTAGTATCGATTTACCTGATTATAATAATATCTGCCTACTCAAGAGTTGTGACGGGGAAAAAATAGTCAACCTAACGTTTGTATATTCTATGGGCTTGATATTTTCGATTGGTATGAGATTTGTCTATTAACCATACCAGATAAAAAAATTTTAGTAAAAAAATCAAAAATTTTTAATTAATCATACTCTGGACTGAATTTTTTTAGTCAACCCATTTGCAATATATTATTTGGCATATTTAATTTAATATGAAATACATTTCATTCAATAAACAGCTCGGTGAAGGTCGTTGTATGGTGGGATCTTAGACTATTAGCTTTCTTATTATTCAACTATTAAAAAGTAATGACCTTAGGTAATCATCCCACTGCAGGGCAAAGGCCTCCATCATTGAATTAAAGTTACCATAGCAATGATGAGTCCGCATAATCACCACGCTTGCTAAATGCGGGTTGGTGATCACAAACTCGAGCGATGTTCGAGAATTTGACACTTTTGTTACCCGACCCGGGGATCGAATCCGGGACCCCGAGATCTTGATCCGGTATTCAAACTACTAGGCCAACGGGGCGTCATTCAATTCAATTCAATTCAATTATTTTATTGCGTTCTATAATGTTACAAGGATGTTATAAAATATGACATAAACAGTTCATTATAGACCCTGTTCGGGCACAACAATACAATTGGTAGTAGACAGAGAGGATGACGCCATAATTACATAATATTTCAGTACAAAATAACAAATAGTAAGTGTATAACTATTACTCATGGATAAATAATAATAATTTGCTATGCAGTGGGCGTCTTCTGACTGATTCAAAGATGTTGACACGTCCAAAGTAACATTAACATTCGGAATTCTTAGTTAGTATAAATCTTGCTCTTCATCTTCTACAATCGAGCTCTCCTACCGAAATGTCAGACTCAAACACGCGCGAGCAAAGACGCTTCGCGAACGTTATTGTCGCGACTCGCGAGTTCTTCGCGCTTTTTATTGTAGACAATAAAATGTTTTATGCGACTTTGTTAAGCATAGCCACTGTTTGTTGAGTTTGATTGTTCTTTCCTTGGGGATGACTAAAAATTAGATGAAGAGACAAAAAAAAATCTGGAGTAACAATTTAAGAAATGTTGGAAATGAAATTTAATTTCAAAGTACGTTTGATGTTGTCAATTTTATCATAATCAGCTTAAATAACAGTCCACTTCCAGACATGGCCTCTTCATAAGAAGGTTTTAGCCGTAATCACCGCGTATGACAGGCGAGTCAGCAATTGCTGTTCTGCCAATGGTGAAGAGAAGATGTTGCTGCTCAATCTCCTTTACCTCTTACGACACACATAAAAAGACACTTTACTTACAGCATATTATGTTGTTCTATATTTAAAAAAAACCGACAAACAGGGTTGGCATGATTAAAACAAGTTGTTTTAAAACACGTGTATAAAACAGTTTGAAATTAAACCATGTTTTTTATTAAGTTAAGACTCTAAATAGCTTAAAATAAATTTAGAAGTTGAGGCTTTGTAGTATTTTTATTTAAATTATCAATTATAAGATAAGGAAAACTTTATTTGGAATTGAAATTAAAACATGATTAATTTATTTAAAAACAAACTGTCAATTTTAGTAATAAATCAATAACTAAGTAAGGTACATACATACCTACTAATCTACCTTTAAATGATTGTTAGTGTTTTGTAGGATTAATAATAATACTTACATCAGGTATTAATACACAACAAAAAGTAAATATTTATAGTTTTGTTAATTAATTTCTACTAATGTAAATAAGGAAATAGTTTAGAAATGGATTATTATTCGATATAATTGATTTGAAATCAATACATAAATAAAGGTAAAAAAAAACAATAAAACACTAGTTTTAAACATTATGAACTGTTTGTTTTATAAAATATGAAAAAAACTGTTTTATTTTTCAACCCTTTTTTTTTTTTTTTTTGTTTACGCAGGAAAAAATGCATTACGCATACCTACTGCTTCAGGGGCAGCAGTAGGGTATGTAGGACTCTCTTGTCGGTGCCCGACAAGCATACCTACTAAAAAGACCTGCGGTGTACCTTGCAACGTATGTTGGCAGTGTATGGGTTTCCCTTAGGATGCCCTCCATGCACCGCCTACGTACGGCCTATGCCGGGCCTCAGGCATAAAATATGGGTGATCCTGTACACCAGGAACCACCCCCAGTCTGGCAAGCTGTGCAATGCGAGCGTTGAGCCCCCCGGCCCAACGCCCACTAGCCTGCTAGAGGGGGGAAGTTGAGTTCGGCGTATGCCTTCTCGTCCTCCCCCATCTACGACTTCGGGTCGGGTCCGCAAGCAACCTCGCCGACCCGATCCGTGGCCACCCTTTACAATGACATTGCATGTCGTTGCAAGGGGCCGCCAACGTCTCACGCCCACTCGCTGCCCAGCATAGCTCAAACCATACTGGGAAGCGAGCGACTTCCGTCCGCCGCGGGGCTGGCGCCCCAACGGCAACACCGCCGTGGCACCCTCCAGCACGAACAGCCACAACAGGCCACGGGCCGAAGCCCGCTACCACCGTCTGGAGACGCATTCAACAGCGGGCTGTTTATTTTTCAACCCTGGACCAACTAAAACCAACAACTAACATAAGTCAAATCCATCAGTGTTCTTGGACTTCCTTTTTTAGGTTGATTATATCTATATATATAGGTAAAACTGTTATGTTGGTTTGTGTACGCTTCAAAAACTCAAAAAGTTCTGCACCGGTCGAGCTGAAATTTTAGCATGATATATAATCCGCATCAAGGATTGTTTTTATCTACGAGTATTTATCCGCGACCGCGAAAAAATAACCATAAAAAAACAAAAACCATTCAATCACAATGTGCCACAGCGAAGCGTGGCAGGGAACAGCTAGTATAAATATAAATTTTAAATAGATAGATGTTTTCATAAATTTGATGCATTACCGACCTGCCGACTGAGTAAAGCATTCAAGTGGCTGCAATTACGTTACCCCTCCAACCCCAATAAGGATACAACAAAGAATATTGTAGACTTGCGGTTGAAATAGTAAGGGTTGTTGCTCAAGCATTGATAATATTTCGTTTGAAGATATAGTAACATTTCGAAAAGCATGCTAAAACATTGGGGGGCTTCCGCAACAAGATGTAAACTGTAAAGACAAGTCACTTAGAGGCCTGAAATTGATCATTGCAAAAACTTTGAGACCAAAATCTCCTAGAAATTAAAAAAAAATAAAAATAGGCGAATATATACTTTTTACAAAAACTATTAGCCCAAAAACTCCTAGAAAGAAAGTAATTTTCAAAATAGGAGTAGATAGAAATTGTTATATGAAGGAACCTTCAAAGTGCCAATAGCAAAATTGATGAGACAAGTTATTTCTAAGGTACACTATCCCGAGCTTTGGAATACCAAAAAGTAAACTATGATGATATGCCTATCAACGAGTCGTCACAAATTCACTGCGTTGGCATCACACCGCGTACGTGTCGCAAATATGTCACTTTTTCCGACATTTCCTGACGCGTCCCACGCTCGCCATCTGACAAATTTGTCATCGAGTGACTAAACAATGGAAGCGCAGATTGAATCCTGGATTCCGGGCAGGACAATAAGCGATCCCGTCATTCAAGCCTGGCGCAAGGTATAAGCGGGAAACGGGGTCAAAACTGTGATATCTATAACATTTCTTTCCCTAAAACCAAATGATGCAAAGGTTTTACGCTGGTAATGCCTACACGCCTGCTTTTATTAATATGAAATAATTTTTAATAATGAAATAACCCTCATTTTTCATTATTATCACTACAGGATTTTTAATTGTCTTGTCGCATTTCATTTTATAATAAAATAGTAATTTAGTTCCATACGTTTCGGATAGAGAATATTTATTTCTCATAAAAATGCGTATGTGAAATCAACAATTTTAATCAAAATATTACTTTGCACAATTTGATTATACGAGTACATTACTCATCACTGTTTGGTTATTTGTATTTCTTCCTCCATATGTTTAGATTCGTTTTCTGAATAACGCGATACATTCAATTACATCATATCTCCTCCTACAACTTACGCCATTACAACGCCATAAACAGTAGCAAAATTTAGGGGAAGTCCCCATACCCCACACTCCCCATCCTTCGTCTCCGCGGCTTCCGTGACGGCGCCATTTCCTAACGCAATTGGTTGTGCATCAAAAACCGTTCCGCCTCTGTCTCTGATATCTCGACCACCGGTTATTGAGTTAAACTCATCTATTTCAAGGGGCCTTTTGAAACATGTTTTATTAGTTTTATACCAGCGGTTTCTATATTAGTTTGCCTACCCTTTGAACGTTACAATCGTTACCCATATTGCGTTATCGGAGATCTATTGAATAATTTCCTTTGTCTGACGTTAATATCAATTGATAGAAGATACATTGTCCTAGTTCCGCTTGTTAGTAGGTTAGTCCTTTGTATAGTACGTCGGGAGCTGGTAGTTGCCGCAAGGCTGTCTCGTCGACGGGCATTGTTCTTTTGTGGCGAACGAGACATAGTGGCCTAAGTTTATGGATATGTCTTATTAAGTTTGCGTTCGATTCCATTATAATTGGACTATGTTTGTCAATTGTATACAAAGTTGCAAAATGATGACAGGGATTGTCGAAATACTATTCTTGTTTCCATCTGACGGGCTATGATTTAAAGACTGAAGATGATGATATTGGAATGATAGTAAAATTTCAGGACTGACTGTTCCATTTAAATTTGATTAGAAAACTTTACTTATTGGTGCTTTTGTCGGACAAATGTTTGTTGGAAAGGCTTTCACTAACACAATTTCCATAAGCTATACGGGAAAAGTAGCACCATTGCAATAGTATTAAAACTGGCATTGATACTTTGTTTTCATGTCATTAGCATAAAACTGGCAGATATCACTTGTTTTAAGCAAAAAGTACTTTCAAAAGCATTTGCTTCCTACGCAAATAGACCGGTACACAAATAGGTAACATATGAAAACCGGAGGTCAGCACTAAAGACGAAACTATTAACTAACTAACAAGAACAATAAAAATAAACAACTACACAGATTCGCTGAAGTAATGAAGTTACCTCGCTCCTCATTGCTGATTTCGCAGACTTTGCTTAAGGTGAACTATAATAATAAGTTGGAGAACTAAACGAACTTTACGTGGAAGTTGTGCTTTGAATGCAACTAACAATTCTAAACAATGATTATATTAATTATTCCGAAAGATATTTTCTTTCAAAAATCAATGCCGTGTTTGTTTTGTCTTAATTTTAATGTTTCTTATTTCGATTGGAATGCTGCCTACGTGTTTAGACACGCATGCGAAAGATTATACAGTAGGATATTTTTCGACGATATTAAAAAATATCCATTTCGTTGTTTATTATTTATCTTATAATCTTTATTTTTTTCTGAACCCCTGGAACGTAGGTAATTTCGATATTTGGCAATTCTTGTTATCGCATGAAACGACTGCCAAGCGGGAAATAAAAAGTTTCATTTTAAAAGGTTTGGTGCACAAACAAGGTGCACAAACTCAAAAACTCATTGAATTATACTGCAAATTTATACTTGCACATATTCAACAATTGTTTTACCCCACCCACTTAAATAAAAAAAATCCTATCTAGATGATATTTCAGTAAAATTTTACAATCCTAAACCCCACTCCCGCCCGTATTTAGGTTAACCGATACCTCGACACATTTCCGATTCAAAAAATCCACCAAACACCTATCGTTCCGCTATCGGTGCGATATCGAATCCTTTAAAATACGGTGTGATCCATCGCCTGTGATAGCGCCCTAATACCGGTAATGGTGCCGTTTGGTCAAAATATAAGCCGATGCAGTACTCCTACTCCATAGGTTGGTAAGGAAAATAAATAAGTCAATGGCAATCTTTTTTTTTTATTTTTTTTATTTAAGACATGCCACACTGGGCCACACAGAGCCATCTAGTCCCAAATTAAGCTACTATTAAGCACCCTGTCGTATGGGGTACTAGACAACCGATAAACTTACTTATATACTTTTTTTTTGTAAATACATACTTATGATACATAGAAAATACCCAGACCAGTACAAACAGACATGTTCATGCACACAAATATTTGTACTGTGCGGGGATCGAACCCGCGACCCATGGCTCAGAAGCAGCGTTTACTACCGCTGATCCAAATGGTCGTCGTAACAATATAGTGTCTGTCAAAATATGTCAGATTGTTTGTGGTACTATCGTTGTTTCCGATTTTTACCATAAAAGTGACTCCACTCTCCACTCCACTTATGACTTACTTTGGGATCAGAACAATGTACCTGAGGTCGTCTACAAAAGAGATGTCCCGTAACAGGCCCAGACATTGTACAGTATTCTAAAAAATCAAGAAAAATCTACTGACTTTAGGAAAAATTCAAATAACTGTTTAAAACGTATAATTTAGCGGCTCAAAAGTAAATACAATATAATAAATATCCCTCTCAATCAGGCATATAAGATGGCGTTTGACGAAACAAAAAGATAAACCATTAACTCTAAATGTCAGTCTGTAGCTGTTAGATTTCCTCTGTCAATATTTGACATAACCGTTCTTTTCAAGTTTTTGCCACTCGTCATAATCTCACGTGAAAAGCTAATATTATATCTTATTAGTAAAACAAGCACAAGTAAGCAAACAATATCACTTGTTCGAATCGAGATAAGCGATTTTAAAATATCAAAACTGACAGATGTCATCAAAGTGTCATCTTCCGCCATGATAGTTTTTTTTTTTTTAGCATTGCTATTCTAATAAGTTTATTTTTGTTTGAGCCATTAAACGAAGCCTTTTTAAAGAATTTGGATAATAACAAAGTATTGTAGGTATATTGCCCTAACTTTTGGCAATGTGTACAGGTTTTGGGCCTCGCCTCCATACAATTCCTTTTGTAAGTTTCAATTGGTATTTGCAGCAGCTCTTTCTTTGTTATACTGATTTAAACTTTCATGGTTACTATCACTAGAGTTATTTGATTCGGGGTTTATACTATGTATCTTAGGTATTTAGTAACAGCATATAATCATCCCACTGCAGGGAAAAGGCCTCCATCATTGAATTCAAGTTACCACAGCAATGATGGGTACTGGCATAATAACCACGCTTCAAATGCGGGTTGATGATCACAAACCCGAGCAATTTTCGAAAATTTGAAACTTTTTGTTGCCCGACCCGGGGATCGAACCCGGGACCCCAAGATCTGGGTCCGGTATTTAAACCACTATACCAATGGGGCGATATTTATTATGAGTTTTCAATATTTCGGCACTGTTGCAAGCGCCATAATCACGGGAGAACTCATTACTTACGCAGTCGTGTTTCCCACGCACTTCTGTTTTGCAAAACACATAAACACAACATGTATTAGGTGGCGGTTTAAGTGTTATTTCAGCCTTTAAAAGCTCTATACAGCCCAATCAAGTCGCCATGCCAGCCCACTGCGTAAAACTCGACTGTGGCTCGATTTTCCGAATCGTTTGCGCCGAGAGATAACGAAGCGGGCGTCGCGTGCGCCTTAGATGCACCCACCCTTTGAGGAGATGATGGCTAAATGATATGCATTTTTCGCAGATGAGTTCAAAATGGGTCGTGCGGTAAATAGGTTAAGGGATTCCCGATATTTCGCAAGTGCATCTCTTTCATCGGATTACAAAAGTGTTTATATAAAGATTGACTGATATATGAATGTCTGCTTTGTTGGACAAGCAAGCCTACAACTGCTTTAAAGCAATGATCGGTAGATTACTACACAGCCTATAGGTAACTGTCCGAATTCGTAGGGTAAAATGGTTGTGTATTTGATTATTTGACACAAAAATGTCGAAGACTATATTCTCTTAAAGCAAAAATTAAATATCAAATTATCAGTCCATGCAAAACAGACAACAAACGACTGTCGTGCATCGACACATTTGTTAATTATTTAATATACCGATTGAAAGCAATCTGTTCAAATATTTAGACATAAGTTTCTGTAATTTCTTTTTAACATTTAAGAGGAATAGCTTCCTTATTTTAATTATGCGTATGATACATGCTGCTTGATCATTGATGCTATTAGCAGAAAGCAGAAAAATAAATATTAATTATTTATAGACGTACATAATTTAAAGTTATCTTACCAGGAAAGATGCTTGGATAAGTAACCTGTCATCCCTGAATCTGTAACAAACAAAATAAAAATTATAAATATTTATATCATTTAAACCCGAGTGATTGTCAAACATAACATTCCATTCGATTTTTTTTTCGAAAAATCGTTGAAGGAAAATACTATATCATATCAAAAATGGTAATCCTAAGAGACTAATAAAACATATTTTTACACCAAACCCGTATAATAGGCGACGAAAAGAGTACCGCCGAAAGAAAATGGCAACAGCGCTTTCTGATAAACCAACCTATTCGCCAACTCCATTGACTCGTGGCCATTATATCAAAATCCTACTTTTGGAAAGCCTAATCCTTATGAACTAATAAAGGCTGAATATGACTAATATATCCTCAGGGAAACAAAATAATGCAATAAATAATAAAGATTGAAATAGTTTCTTTTTTGTTTTGAATTTGTCTGCAGATAATCTGTTTATCTTCTAATTAGTCGCTAAATAACGTTAAAAATTCAAACTTATACACTTCATTCTAGCCCTAAAAAAATTAAAATTGGAACGATTCGAGCAGCGTAAAAATGACAATTTCGTAAAACCTTACACAAGTCTACAAAATCGTGGACTGCCAGTACGTAAAAATGCCTCAAAGGCGTCTATTCTCGAGCATTGACCACAGATTATACAATTCGGATGCACCTAACTTTTCCGCGCGCTCGCCGGCTCTCTCTCAATATAGTCAAATATCTGGATGTATTAGAGTTGCCCTATTAACGTATCGATAGTATTAAATTACCGTAATATTTTAATTAAATTATCCATGATTGGAAGTGGAAACAGTACCGTCACGGTCACGGTAACAATTATTCGGTTCCTACAGTTTAACTTGTAATTTGACTATTTTAAACAACCGCGCTGGAAGCTCCATGATCGCGTAAAGATATGCCATAATTAGAGATAATGAATGTATAAATATTCTTTTTAGGTATTTATAGAAAAGCTTAGAATAATAACGCTTAGAACCCTAATAGGACCTAGCGTATTGATGCATTTTCAAGTCGGCCTTTTAAGGCTTAGTACGTTTGACGTCGCGTCAGTCGTCATTATAAAGTCTCACTCTCAGTCAACAGCTCTCGTAATTTAATTTAAAAAGTGCATACTGCACAGTGAAAGGATGTCACAACGCGTCTCACAATAACTATAAGGATACGAAGATCACATTTCCCCCGTAACTACTGTTTTGCAACTTATAATTCTGAGTTAAACATTCGTCAAAACTAGAAAGTAAAATGTAAAAAAAACAGCCGCCATTGCAATGAAAATGTTGCCAGGTATAGGAAAAAATTCCCAGATTTTTCATTTTTGTTTTCTTTACATTTTTGTGTGGCATTAATTATGTACGATTTAATAAGTAAGTAGGTAATATTACGTACTGATAGTTTCAGTTCTGTTATTAAATATTTCTAATTTAATTCGTACTTGTTTCTACTTACATATACCATCCATGAAAACCTCTACCTATTGGCAGGTGATATAGTGTATTGAAATATTATAAGAAAAGGAGCTGTCCCGTCGTGGCTACGCCCTTTGCACTTTTTCGTCGTGGGATAAAAAAAACAGGAATAAAAGATAAATCATTAACGATTCTTAGACCTACCCTATAGGCACACAAAATTTCATGAAAACCGGTCCAGCCGTTTCGGAGTAGTTTGGTAACAAACACCACGACACGAGAATTTTATATATTAGATTTTGAATCAGTCGATCGTATTTTTTTATTAACTAAAATGAATATTGATAATTAATGTACAATGCTATTTTCTGACGATTTATTTCACGACACATTTTGAAAACAATTTGCATAAAGCTGAGGCCAAACGACCGTCATTTGATTGATTTGACCGTATTTTGAGTTGTTATTTTTGGTCAAAAGATATTCTGAGCCGCAGAAAACTTATTTTGCGTCGCCATGTAGCTCAAACATGATTTTTGTATGAAATCGAATGCAGCGTAAAGTAAGCGACTCATTTAAGCCCGTGGGACAAAATTGGAACACTGCAACAATTTCCCCGCTTTGTAGGGAAATGTCATTTTACTTGCAACATTATATCAACGCTTATTTGTGTGCCAACTGACGTAATTACGTGATGTTTGCGCACACAAAGACAAGTAAGTGGCTTCAATGTTAAGCGAAATTATGTATGAAACTATCGTTCTAAGCGTTATTATTCTAAGTAGAAAAGTAATAATTGAATTAGGTACATTCCTGACAATATCATCTGTTCTAAAAAAACTGTAAGTAGGTACTTTTTTTTAAATTCATGCCATTCAAGTCAATTCATTTATTTGCTAATAAGTAAACATATAATATGATGTTAAAACTAGAAGGAACATGACCTGTTTAGCCATATTAATATCATACAAATATTTGGTACATAGTTAGGATACATGAAAATATCATGCAATATGATTGACAGTTGATCAATTCTATTATTATTCATCAAATTTTATTCAACAGACAGTATTTTTTAAACGTTAGACTTCAGTTTGGTAATCGATTAGGAATTTCTGACAAAAAAAATAAAAATATATAATTATCGATTTATTTCATGTGAAGAAACGTGTTACTGTGAATACATCTGTTAGTTCGATATCGATGCGAACATTGGCCATCTCTAGGACGGGGCCGATTCGTACAGATCCGTAATCCGAATTTGTCGTGCGTTCGTCCATTATGGATCGGACTGGGGCGGACTAGCAGGGTTCGTTCAGTCAGCCTCAGCAAGATGAATCGACTTTTGTTTTTATGCCCGCGCAGTAGAGTATAAAATCGGTAAACCCCGGTAGTGATTCACAAGCGCAAAAATAAATTGTCCATTTCGACAAAAATAATTAATACACTTTGAAAGTCCTCGGTTGTTCAGTTTTTTTAAAAGCGAGAATAAAGTCGAATTTGTAGTTGCACAGTATTAAGTATCATTAAGTAAAACTTTTTTTGCGCAGCCCAATTAGTAACATATCACTAGTTGATTGTTTTCGTTGAATATCATTTTAATATTGTTTCAAAAACTTAAGACGCTGACTGCAGCCGATGACCTTGAGCAATGAACACGCCCACAAATTTATTCGTCTTTGAATTTCTTTGGAACGCGCCACAGCTATCACTGTCGATTCTCATAGGAGTGACAGAGAAAAAGCGCATGGAATAGAAGGGCCTAAGTGCCAAACAACAAAATTCGTTGTGCAATTTAAAATTGCCATTTTATTAAAAATCTAAATCAGCCATTGGCTTAAGCAACATGTAATATACAATATAGCAAAATTTTATTATCATTGTTATACGGACTGCTGAGAAAAATGGTAATTTATGTATTTTCAGAGGCTACTTTGAGATTTTTTTCTATCGAGAAAAGTTTTTAGAATCGTGTTTTGGAAACAGCCACCTGGTCGAAAATATGATCAATTACAACTACATAGAATTTGACAACAATACGAGCCATAGGCTTAAAGCAAAACAATCTTCATTGAGCTCAATTTGGCTCATGTCAGCGTCTTAAACAAATTTAAACATAGTAGGTACTTCATGTGGTTGGTAATAAGGTCATTCACCTTCTTTTTGAAACCTTTTAATGGTTCATGCACACTTATAGGTCGATACAGGTCGAAAAGAGAAACACCTCAAAAATTTTATCAACGCAAACTCATGAAATACTGTAATCACAACCAATTAGTAATTGCTTAAATTGCTATATTACATAATAAATCAGTTCAGAATGATTCCAACAACTATTTTACTACATAAGGCAGTAAGAAGCATTACTCAATGCTATAATTGCAACTATGACATCAGCGACGTAGGAATTCTGAGCAGGTTGTCTTAGCTTACGTCCTACGCAGCTGACAAAGAGTTTCTAGCACTTACTTAAGATTTTAAATAAAACGACCAAGGAGTTTTTATTACATGTTTGCTCTCGAGTCTCGACAACTTACCTGGCCCCCAATTCCGCTAATTTACAAATGGCTCAATAGCATCGCAATTGTATATTTTGACACATTTAATATGGAAGTAATGTCAAAATATACGATTGCGATGCTATTGAGCCATTTATAAATTAGCAGAATTGGGGCCCTGGAGCGTAACCATTATTTCTTTATGCTGATAGCCCAAAGCCACGGTAACATTTTTTTTTATATCTATACTAATATTATAAAGCTGAAGAGTTTGTTTGTTTGTTTGTTTGTTTGTTTGTTTGTTTGTTTGTTTGTTTGAACGCGCTAATCTCAGGAAGTACTGGTCCGATTTGAAAAATTATTTTTGTGTTCGATAGTCCATTTATCGAGGAAGGCTTTAGGCTATATAACATTACGCTGCGACCAATAGGAGCGAAGCATCAGTAGAAAATGTTGCAAAAATAATCGAATTCTTATCAACAGAAATTGACGCGGACGACGTCGCGGGAAACAGCTAGTTTTTTGAATATAAAAGCAATTGAAGTGCTACTGATTGTGTATTGTTTTACCCTTATAAATGGTTTTTGCTCCACCCTAGGTGGAATTTATTAAAGCTAAATTTAGTTGCGGTGTATTCATATTTGGGGGGGGGGGGGTTGCCATAATCGCCACGCTTGGCAGGCGGGTTGGCGATCGCAGTATGTCCTGCTCCTTCTAGGAGACGCTGCTGCCTATCTCCTGATGGCAGTTTTCCCTCTGTCGGCTCTTACGACACCCACGGGAAGAGAGGGGGTAGTGCTATTCTTTTTATGTGCCGGCACTACATAAAGCACTGGATGCGGACAGCACAGGACCGATCGTTGTGGAGATCCTTGGGGGAGGCCTATGCCCAGCAGTGGGCGTCGTTCGGCTGATATGATGATGATGATGAAGAAATTTAATTGAAGTGATTATACAGTTTGCCTTAAAATTATTATTTTACTTTTATTGTTAAGTATGTACTATCGAGGGTGAAGGAAACCAGAGCTCTTGGTCCTACCAAATTTATTTTCAGACTGTTTTATAATTTTAAGACATCTTTCCAAAACATTACTGTAGGATATTCAGAAGTATAGTAGCCGAAAGGTTTGTGGTGCTTGGTGGTGCTTGTCGCCAACAATCATAATTTCTTATACTTACTCGTAAATTTGAATAAATAACATAATTTAAATACTCTTTATTGCACACCATAAAGGATAAATTTTTAACATGTAATACATTTTATGCTGTACAATAAAATTTAGGCGGTCTTATCGCTACAAGCGATCTCTTCCAGATAAATGTATTATCACGAACTCGGGAGAGTAAAAACAGGAGTTTTATGTGGTTTCGCATAGTTAAGCATTTAAGTAGTTAAGTTATTGTATGTGTAATAGTTTTATGTAACTTAAAAATCTTTTATTAAAATATATAGTAACTATACTATATCTATTGTTATAAAGGTTTCGCAGCTGTTATGTTGATTGATATGTTATGTACATAAATAGTATTTATTTCCAATACAGGATGAAATTTTAACCACTTTCCAAATTTTAATATAATTATCAATCCACGAGACAAAAAATAAATGACGTATTTTTTCCTTTGGTATAGCCCAGTACAAAAATATCAAGATAAAGCACTTAGAAAATGTCCACCAAACATCTAAAATTTTTGATACAGTCGCTTAGCAACACTTTTTTACGCGTTGCGCATCTCATTCATTCATTACGATACCATTCATAAGTTTTTGATTTTCTCTTTATACTCGTACCTTAACAGGTCTAGGACCGTAAAATTTGAAAACACTATCGCGAAAAATATTTTCGGGTGACAACTTGATTTACATTTTTACTTCATAAGTACATACGATACTGAACGCATATAAAAATTTTGGAAAGTGGTTAAAATTTCACCCTGTATTTAAAAAATACAATTTCACTACTTAAAATGTGCTATAAATAGCACATCTTCTTCAACGTTCAATTCAAGAGCAGTCCCTAAGGACATTGCGAATGCAAGTTTCGATCCTAAGTATTCTAAGCAGGTTTTCTTACAAACTCACTGTGACACCTACGCGTTGTAGTCAATAAAATAGTTTATACAGGGTGCAGTTAGCCTCTTTCTCGAAAAGTCGAATAGTTTGTTATAAAAGAGTATGATAATTATCAGGAGCCAGCCAGCCTGTATTACTAAAGTTTGGTTACTTGTCCAAGATGGTAGCCATCGTTTTCGGTTATGTCTTCTAAGAGGGACAAATATACAACAATTTTGAAACATAATTGGAAATTGAGGAACGGGTAGTTCATGCAGTTTTAAAATTAAAATATCATAGACATATGGAGGCATCAGACTTTTCTGACTATTTTTTTTTATAGTATTACGATGACATGAAACCAAACGTGTTTAGGTACCCTTAATCTATCAATGGATAAATTAGGGATCATAACATTTTGAAACTTAATTAACAGTCATACATAAAGTTAAAAAGAAATAAGGTTCTAACATGTTATACGTGTTCTCTTATGGGTTTATTTATAGGTACGCTCTAAAATTAATGATCCAGAGATTAAGTACCTTTTTTCGTCAAATAAAAACTCAAGAAACAAACAAATAAATACTCTATACTAAACAAAATGGCAGACACTTTTCGCCTCGCCTGTCCGACCGGCGTGGGAATGCCACATAAGTAACTTCGCGTCCGACAATAGCAAATATGTGCTCTTCATTAACCCACGCTATAAAAACGATATAAATAACGTGCCAGTTAGAGGCGAGGTTTAATAGTCGCTATTAGGCGAAATCTTTACATTTCCCGTTTGTGTTCCGTAGTAAATAGTTTTGTTAGAATCCAGCGAAGAAATAGCCAGTTGTGTAAAATTTTACGTCCGAAAAACTTCGTTCGGAAATGCTAAAGTCATGAGACCTTCGTTTCGTATGGTTTTAGCATTTATACCTATTTTCAGTTTAAGAAGACATAGCTAAATTGTAATAAAATTTTAGTTTAATAACTATGAAATAAAAATTTATTTATGTCATATTCTACCAGGCCAGTTGTATTCGCATAAAATAAAAATATCAAACAAAATAAATTTCAATTTTGAATCTAGAATACGTTGTCATTCGCTATTGTCTTTTAAAAACATTGCAAGCCACTACAAAGAAACCAGCCAGTATTCTTTGAATGACACTATCCGATTTCTTAGTCCGACCTCTTTGGATAAAATTATACGAGCGATCTCTAAAAGGGAGTTGCACAATGCTAGCAAAAAGGTGACAAAGTGGTTTCAACTATTCTTTGTGGTCGCGATTAAGCGATAGCATTTTTATACTCGTCTCTATGAGTTGAATGGGTTTGATATTGTTATAAAAATGTTACGAGCAACAGGGACAATGGTGAGACATAAAATGGTACTAGAGTGAAACAGAATAAGGCTGAGAATATCAGATTCATTGTAGTGTTATCTAAAGATTAGGTTGTATAGACGAGTTATGGCTGACCTGGCCTAGAATCTAAGTAAACAATCATTATCATTGGATGACGCACCATGTATGATGTTTTAAGAAATCAAGTAGGTATATACAAGGTATAATTCGCTAAGCAGTTTCAGGTCGTTTCGAATTTTTCCCGGTTATGATGACTCTAATGCGTTATTCGTGTAAGTCGCTTGTCATCAATCTTATGATTATGAACGGCGAAGTTAAATTTTCGTCAATAGCTTATCAATTTAACTACTTGACAGTATAATTATTTGTTATGTTTTTGTAACAGTTTTAAAGCAAGTAAGTTATTGCTGGTGTAAATTGAATATAAAAAAATGTGTGTGTGTACTAGTGTACACACTGTACACACGTAAGAATTGAAACTTCTTTATGGCCTTATTTTTCGAAAAATAAATAAATAAATAAATAAATAAATAAATAAATAAATAAATAAATAAATAAATAAATAAATAAATAAATAAATAAATAAATAAATTAATTAATTAATTATTTCACTTTACCTTTTTGCTATCGTCTGAACCAACCGTGGTAGGGGCAAGAAAAAGATGGCGCGTAACCGAAAAATGTGACGCTGTGACGCGCAAAAAAACGTGACGGTAAATTTTTTTCCAACGCCGATAAAGAAGTTTCACTTCAATACATATATCGAATAAAAGTTTCGACTACCTACCTTAATTCGACTTGAACCCAAAACCTTCCGTTTAACAAACGACTGCTCTAACCAATTGTGCTACCAAAGGCATCGTTTGTGTAAAATTTCATAGATTATTTTTAGGTCCTTAATTTTTTTTTTAGATATGTTGATATATTATGCGATTTTGTTCTTATGGCTTTAATGTTTATTAGTAAGTATTAACGAATAAATCCGTTTTTAGAATCTCTATATTACTCTGATTAGCAAATATACAGGCTGAAATTTTAACCACCTTCCAAATTTTAATATATTAATCTACGAGACAAAAAACAAATGACGTATTTTTTCTTTTGGTATAGCCCAGTACAAAAATGTCAAGATAAAGCACTTAGAAAATGTCCGCCAAAAATCTAAAATTTTTGATACGGTCGCCTAGCAACACTTTTTTTACGAGTTGCGCATCTAATTCATTCATTACGACACTATTCATAAGTTTTTGATTTTCCCTTTATACCTTAAGAGGTCTAGGATTGTAAAAATTGAAAACTATATCGCGAAAAATATTTTCGGGTGACAACTTGATTTACATTTTTTACTACATAAATAGGCTCTAAATACGATACTGAACGCATATAAAAATTTTGGAAAGTGGTTAAAATTTCATCCTGTATACACGCTAAGCCCAGACCACACACATATTGTTCAGTTGTGGGCAGCGTGTGCTTTAGCATTGCTTCAGCTTGCTTGTAGTGCATAGAACAAAAAATTTAAAACTACTCTACTTTTATTGCCTATGTATCATTATCATTCATTAGCATCACTTAGGTTGCTGGAAGAGAATACTTCATAGAGTTGGGTCTGCCAAATTGCCAATAGCATAATAAAATCATCAAATGGAAATTGATAATAAAGTAATTTGATCAAAGAAAATCAGCAATTCAGTTTATTGAAATATCAACGATCCTGTTGGTGAAGTAGTCTACTATACAATATATTATGCGTACTCCCGAATTTGATCCCCGGTCGGGTAAAACAGGCAACTATCTTTCCTAAATTAGCTTGTGTCTGGAAGGAGTGGGGGGCTTATAGTAGTGCCCGGGTGCCATTAAAAATGCCAGGGAAAAATGATTGCAGAGTGATTGTGGCAAAATGGAATCGTCAAAACTAGTCACGTGAGAGACCTTTAGTAGACATCAATGTCAGAATATTTTAACCTACTATCATCCTTGAAAAATAATCAAATGATAAGAAGAAGAAAAAAAAAACAATTTCAGAACAAACGACCTCTGCTCTGATTAGCTTTTATATTGGTTTATAATAGAAGATTATAAAAAAAATACAGTCCAGAAATTCGACAAACTAAAAGAAAATTAACAAACTGCAGTACAGAACAGCAATATAATTATTCTTCAAAGTAAAGAAAAGATTGCACAATTAACTTAATAGCTGAAACAAACGAAACAATTACCAGGAGCAAACAAGTTTCTGCAGGAGATCTCCCGGGTACGTACAATTAGACACAGTCCTCAGGGAAATGCAGGGATAGGCAGGCGTAATCAAATCCGCAGTTGAAATGCAAAGGAAACTTTAAGACAAATGGAAGACTGGCCGAAAATAAAACAAAAGTGAATGCAATCAACGTTTCATTTTCAGGAATTGGTACTGCTGAAGTAGGTAAGGATTACTGGCCAATAAGAAAAGAGAAAAACAATAGAACAAATTTGAAATACGAAACAATAGAAAAAAAAAACATCCTTCGTTGTTTAAAAATAATATCTGATCCAACCTACAACCAACCTATATTGTATAAAAAAAGTTGTACAACGTTGTAATAGTTTTTTTTTTAAATCAGTCAACCAAACTTAAAGTATTAATTTGTTAATCTAGTAAATTTTCAGAAAAGTAAATTACATTTTATTTGTACCTAATGTTAGGATTTTAATGCAAAGGAATTAATTCAACAGAGCATCCTTTTTATACTTTAAAAGTAGCTACATTTCTAGCATAAGGAATATTAAATCATTTTATACCCTTAAAAATTCGAACGAAACTTCGTTGTAGAAATTATCTGAGCAGGAAAATTTTTAGAAGTTTCTTGAATAATCCAAATTTAATAATATCTTTTAAGTTGCATCGTGATGTGCTGTAAGTCTAGCAGATGGATAAGCTTCTTTTCAGGTCTACATAATGTAAAATCAATGTACAAAAGATAGAAGCAATTATTATATAATTCTGTGTAATTATTTTTCATTTCTAATTTTTATGAGTGTGAGTGAGAGAGTGATGAAATTGAAATTAAATTAATATTTTACTGAATTTACTCTTTAATTATAATTAAATTATTAATTAATGTTTGCCCAATAATTTTAAATGATTACGTTTTATGACATATCTTAACAATGTTGACGACCATTTGGATCAGCGGTAGTTAACGCTGCTTCTGAGCCATGGGTCGCGGGTTCGATCCCCGCACAGTACAAATATTTGTGTGCATGAACATGTCTGTTTGTACTGGTCTGGGTGTTTTCTATGTATTATAAGTATGTATTTACAAAAAAAAAAAAAAAAAGCATATAAGTAAGTTTATCGGTTGTCTAGTACCCCATACGACAGGGTACTTAATAGTACCTTAATTTGGGACTAGATGGCTCTGTGTGGCCCAGTGTGGCATGTCTTAAATATTTTTTTAATGTTCTTAACGCAAAAAGAAGGACGTATTGAGACATGATTTTTTTTATAACATTCTATTTTCATGTTACATTGATAGCTCTTTTTTATCGTCATTTATAACTTGAGTAACAATGAATGTTTACTTGTATTAGTATTATCTATAAGGCTTTAGCCTGCTATCACATTATAAAATATGCTATTATCATCTTTATTGTCATAAAAATATGATAATTACCAGCTAATATCGGTCTACAGCGAGACACTTTTAAAATCGACACGTTTGGCAAATGCTGGCAAGAAACAGCTGCTGCCCGTCGGGTCTCCTTGTGGCAGTACTCCTTAAGACGCATTTTAGAACACCAATCGGAAGATAAGGGTGGTATACTTTTAATTTAACGCCCCGTTGGTCTAGTGGTTTAAATACCGGGCCAAGATCTCGGGGTCCCAGGTTCGATCCCCGGGTCGGGCAACAATAAGTTTCGAATTTTCGACCGTTACTCGGGTTTGTGATCACCAACCCGCATTTGGCAAGTGTGGTGATTATGCCAGTTCCAATCATTGTTGTGGTAACTTGAATTCAATGATGGAGGCCTTTTCCCTGCAGTGGGATGATTATAGGCTGTTACTTAGGTACTTTTAATATGCCGTTACCTTTCGCTTTCCTTTCAATATTAACATAACAACTAGTTATTCAAATGATGTCGACATCACAAGCACAAGATCCAAACTATACGCACACCACGTATGATCCTGGATAAATATTGTTGTACCTAATCAGGCGCAACCCCGCGATCCCGTATAAAGCCCGGGAATCCCGGCCGGGATCCGGGCCGGACGCGGGACTAATGTCGCGGCGGTAGGACAAATAGTCCGACGGATTACAGGCGCCTTGATTAACTAAGCCGCGTTTGGTGACCGTTTTGTTATGCACCCCTAGTACTTTCTGGTTTGTTTGCCCGCTCTAAGCTAGGTTTTCGCCCCGTATAATTTATCAGTACGCAGGTACTCCAGAGATGGTGTTTGCATTGAGCTTGTGATTGTTTTAGAAGGATTCTCCTGTAGAACATTCGATGTGGTTATTCTTTTCTTTATTCCTAACAGAATATTATGCATTTTCAAAAAGGTCTTTAATCTATGGGAAAGTCCTCGTATTGCGTTAATTCAAACGGGAGCCTATCTTTTTCTAAGTCTGTTCCGCAAACAACATTTACCCCATTCAACTTCATAATTTGGATTTCAGGAATATATCACATAGCTTACCATATATTCATCTTTTTTTTTTTCATTTATTTTGGCATCAAACAGTCATTTACAGTAACATATTGTAATTAAAAACAGTTTTTAGGATATATAGACCTTAATAGTGCCTAAACGTAAACTAAACATGAAATATAGTTAAGTTGGCTAACATGACCGGACGTGAAGAACTTTATAGATTAAGATTAAAATTGTTAATTTCATCTATTCTATTAATCTTTATCTACTCTGTCGCTATCGCTAACCTTAGCTACCTACCTACTTGCGCTTCAGTAAAACTCAACTGATAAGCATATAAGCCTAAAACAAAGTGAACAGTAATTACATTGTATATGTTACAGTTAAAACCCGTTTTTCGTTAGAACTCGTTTTCCCTAGTTAAAACTAGTGATACCTTGTTAAAACTAGAATTTACCACTGATATGCAGGGTGAAATTTTAACCACTTTCCAAAATTTTTATAGGCGTTCGGTATCATATTTAGAGCCCATTTATGAAGTAAAAACTGTAAATCAAGCTTTCACCCGAAAATATTTTTCGCAATATAGTATTCGATTTTTACGGTCCTAGGCCTGATAAGGTAAAAAGGGATAAACAAAAACGTATGAATAGTATCGTAATGAATAAATGAGATGCGAATCGCGTAAAAAAAGTATTGCTAGGCGGCCGTATCAAAAATTTTCGATTTTTGGCGGACATTTTCTAAGTGCTTTATCTTGAAATTTTTATACTGGGCTATACCAAAAGAAAAAATATCATCATTTGTGTTTTGTCTCGTAGATTGATATACGAGTATTAAAATTTGGAAAGTGGTTTAAATTTCACCCTGTATTTGATTTTCAGATAAAACTACTTGTCATTCCAAACTTTAGTTAAAACTAGCACTTATTAAAAAAATCTAGAACACAGAGTCATGTTCCTAGTGCTCGGTCGGAACAGTTTTTACTGACACGCTTCGGAAAAACGCGTTTTAACTAGTAAGAACTAGTTTTACCTGATATTAAATTTTGTACATTAGTTAATTCTAGTTTTAACAAAGGCATTCAGCAAAAACTAGTTCTAACTAGGGAAAACGCGTTCTGTCTCAAAACTGGTTGTAACTGCAACATATACACGCGTTCTGTCTCAAAACTGGTTGTAACTGCAACATATACACGCGTTCTGTCTCAAAACTGGTTGTAACTGCAACATATACACGCGTTCTGTCTCAAAACTGGTTGTAACTGCAACATAGACACATAAACCACATTAATAAATAGAAGTTACGGAAGGATCCAATCCAATGGTCGGTACAAATTGTTTGTCATAATAACATAATTTCGTCGCGCTCACTAAATTCACGTAATGTGTGAAGCTTAGTTAGTTTACCTACCTGTATTTATAAACAGAGAAATGGAAATCTAGTGATATTATTTGTTCACGTTCGGTGCTGGCACAATGGAGGCTGATTCAGTGGGCATTAAGTACGTTGCATGCGTAAGGATTTTTTTATGCGTCATTTTTATTGAAAGGACCTATGCTGTGGCAGAAGGCCGTTACAGCTTCACCGGGCGGGTTTTAGGCGAGTGCGGAAGGCACTCAGCCCAAAAGCGGCCTGCTAGCGGGTACCTCGAGCGCGCGGTCCGCGCAGGGGCCCCGTACTAGCGGCCCGATCGGACCGTGGTTTTATGCGTCAGTAAGAGCTATGCTCGAGAGATTCAGATCTCTTGAACTTTGTCGTATTATGAAAATTACGAGAAGAAATATTATGCTAATGACATTGTATTATAGCTTGGAAAACCTGAAATTTCAAATATCTGCCTATAAATTTCATTCACAATAAAAAAACACTGGTATTAAGAACAGTATCCAAATTCGAAAATTTGTCAACCGATTCGTAATCACCTACATGCATAGTAAATGTGGACAAAATATGGTTTTAGATATTTATTTTCCCTTAAGAATTACATATTCACTTACAGAGAAAATACATGAACTTATAAGTAATCCCCGTTAACTCCCCGTTGGTCTAGTGGTTTAAATACCGGGCCATGATCTCGGGGTCCCAGGTTCGATTCCCGGGTCGGGCAACAAAAAAGTTTCGAATTTTCGAACGTTGCTCGGGTTTGTGATCACCAACCCGCATTTGGCAAGCGTGGTGATTAAGCCCGTACCCATCATTGCTGTGGTAACTTGAATTCAATGATGGAGGCCTTTTCCCTGCAGTGGGATGATTATTGGCTGTTACTTTACTTTACTTTTTTTATAAGTAATATTACTTCATCAACAAACGAAAGCTTTTAGCGATTAAATAAATGGTACAAAGCAAAGCAGCAACCAACAGAAAGTATTTGGTAGGTAGGTAAATAAAAAAATTGTAAGAACAACGTCTACGTTTCTAACTGAGTGCTACAGATTAAACGATTAGGGACATATCCTTCAAAATTTGGTTTTTTAGGAATTTTTTGAACGATGTAAGCGACTTTGTTTCTTTTATGTCTTTAGGCAGCTTGTTGTACAGTTGTGCACCCTCATACATTATGTTTCTTCTTCCATAGTCAGTTCTAGGCGTTCTCAAAAATATATTATTTGTCGTGTTCAATATTTTACAACTTGCTTCTTCTTTGTGAAGACAATTTGCGAATGAATATCCTTAGTCAAGATTTTTCTTATAAGAATGCATGTATTGTATTTATAAATTTATAATATCTTGATCGGGGTTAGAAAAATCATTAATTGTTCTAACCCCAACGTGACAATTATTTATAGAACTTCTTTTTATTGAAATTAGAAACAACGGTGGTACACCAAGCACCCAGATTGTTAGATCATCCTGAATATATAACTCAAACCAGAAACCGCTTAGGAGAGAATGTATCTTGAGTAAAATAATTAAGGAAAATTGACACTTAAGTACTTGTGTACCCACTATTGCTGTAGCATAGCAATGTGATTTAAATTTAACGCCCCGTTTGGTCTAGTGGTTTAAATACCAGGTCAAGATCTCGGGGTCCCAGGTTCGATCCCCGGGTCGGGCAATAAAAAGTTTCGAATTTTCGAACGTTGCTCGTTTCTGATCACCAACCAGCATTCGGCAAGCGTGGTGATTATGCCAGTTCCCATCATTGTATGGTAACTTTAATTCAATGATGGAGCCCTTTTCCCTGCAGTGGGATGATTATAGGCTGTTACTAATACTAATAACTAAATGTGATTTAAATTATGGAAGCTTCGCCCTGAAGTGGAATGATTATAGGCATTTACGTCAATTTTATTTAATTTTTTTTTTTTAAATTTAAGACTTGACTTGCCTCACTGGGCCACACAGAGCCATCTAGTCCCAAATTAAGCTACTACTAAGTACCCTGTCTTATGGGGTACTAGACAACCGATAAACTTACTTATATACTTTTTTTGTAAATACATACTTATAATACATAGAAAACACCCAGACCAGTACAAACAGACATGTTCATGCATACAAATATTTGTACTGTGCGGGGATCGAACCCGCGACCCATGGCTCAGAAGCAGCGTTTGCAACCGCTGATCCAAATGGTCGTCATTATCTGTGTCTTTCCTACCACGTTGTGGGTAGCGATCCTACCGCTCTCATAACTGTTACATAAATCGAACCGAATTATTCCCGCGTGTCAACTTACCACGTGCGCTAAAATTGCTTTCATTAGAATTATTGTGCCCAAACGTGCGAAAACCGGGTTAAATTACTCATTAAGTTATTTCGGTGGGCTGTTTTCCTTATCGTTTCCGTTACATTGAATGTTCAAGACAAGGTGAGTCAGTTTAATATAATATTAACCTGTAAAGACACTATTTAATAGGTGTTTCAAATACTTTAGGTTCAAAATTGACAGAAATAGTTTTTTTCCTTTCCACCCATCTCTTTTCTATTCCCAATCTTTTACTATTCAGTCTGTCCGTGTATGGAACAATTCACCTCTTATTATTATATAATCAGAGTCCTTACTTATATTTCAGACTAGAGTTAAGGCACTATTCCTGACACGCTGATGATATGCATGCATGTGTCACCGTAAAATTGTAGACTTCGTAAGTTCATAATTGAACGTCAATGGATTACAATCTAACCCACCGTTTGGTTTATAATCTCACGCGTTGTTTTGTATACTGACAGATCTCACACTTTTACGGTGACATTTATAAGAAGAGCGAGGAAATGCCGAGTACTTAATTCAATTCTATAAATAATTGAAACCTATAATATAAAAAAAAAGAATACAGCACAACTCTACTAACGACCCTGTGTGTATACGATAGTTCCCTGAGAAAAAGACAGTTGGTTCATTACGTAGCAGTTTATTATAGACATTTTGCTGTTCCAAAAGAGGCAATCGACACTTCAGAATACGAAAGTCATGTCATAATGAACAGGCAAGAACTAATAAAAACATTAACGTCATGTCGAGATTAATGACTCCCGTCACCATAGATCATGTCTTTTATATGCAAAATACAGTTTTATTTATGCGTTTAATATACACACTGTGTATAGGCTTGATGCCTGCAAAGTGGGGTGGTGGGATCTACCTCCTAGTGGTCCACCCTGGGCAACGGCATCTTTCGTTTTCTAACCAATGATGACGGCTAACAGATCCCCCTGCGGTGGTAGGCTTCGTAAAAGGCTGCCTGGATGCTACCACCTTCCTGTCGGAGTCCAGCGCCAAACAGTTTTTCTGTGTTCGTAAATTATTTGCTAAACAAAAGAATAAATAATAATATCATAATATTCCTTTTGTATTTTTCAAAACTGTTTTCAAGCAAGTACGCTAAGAATAGAGGTAAATTGAAAACACAATGGATAAAAGTTTTGAATGTCTTATGTAGGCATGAACTTTTAATTTTCAGCTTACCGGTCGAATGCGCAGGTGATTCAAGGCTTTACCTGTAAATTCGCTGGAAAAACCAACCTAATTACAAATAATAATAAATAAATATTTTCGGACATGCCACACTGGGCCACACAGAGCCATCTAGACCCAAACTAAGCTACTATTACGGAGCTTGTCGTATTGGTTAACTTGTAAGAATAAGTACCTATTTAATTATAAAAGTTTAAGATATAAAAATTTTGAGGAATCATATCATTTAAATAAGATTTTTAAATGAAAAATTAAGCTTACAAAAAAAGTAACAGCCTATAATCATCCCACTGCAGGGAAAAGGCCTCCATCATTCAATTCAAGTTAACACTGCAATGATGGGAACTGGCATAATCACCACGCTTGCCAAATGCGGGTTGGTGATCACAAACCCGAGCAACGTTCGAAAATTCAAAACTATTTGTTGCCCGACCCGGGGATCGAACCTGGGACCCCGAGATCTTGGCCCGTATTTAAACCACTAGACCAACGGGGCGTTAAAAAAGCTTAAAAAACCACTAAATGGTATAGACACTCTTTTTTTTCTCTTTATTTAGGACAACAAACAGTTACATAAATGGCTTAACTATAGGGATTATTCTAGTTTAAACTTACTTATTATGTAACCAGCACCTTTGTCCACAGATAGGATATTAAAATTAAGTATAAAAATACAGTCTTTTAAATAGAATATCGAAGTGGTGTGTAAATTATACAGTTTGTTTTTTAACATAAGGTTTACATAATCTAATATCGCATAATTGATAGTGAGTAATAAATTATAGACCATTCCAAGCAAAAAGAGCGGTATTAATTATAACGACATACCTGTAATTAAATGTGTGATAATAATTGCGTATTTATGAATGAAATATTGTATTGCTATCAAGAAAACTCATGTAAGCCTTAATTTTCTACCATTTGAGATGCATTTTTTCTTAATTTCAATAAAATAAATAAATAAATATAAATAAATATTTTAAGACATGCCTCACTCTTCTTCTTCTTCTTCTTAACTATGATATATCTGGTTAAATGAAAGTATTAACAAAATAGGTCCAGTTCTATGCACTTCTGCAAATACAATCTCCAAATTAATGATTAATTTTCATGTTTCACTTGCCAAAATACTTCAGGAAGGATCTCAAAGCAAAAACTTGTGTTTAAAAACCACATTTTATTGAGAAAAAAAATTGGTTGTTTGTAAAGTAGGTTTACGATCGAGATGTTTACGTGATAACGAGAAAATCTCCATTCGTTTGTATGCCGCTAGAGTGAGAGAGACGGAAGATCGGTCCACTCACTCGAACGCTATGCCAGCCTCCGCTCGTGAGGATTCCGCGTGACAAGTTTCACGGAATGACTGGCAGCGCTCGAGATGAGACGGGAGATCGGTCCGTCTTTCTCTCGTTATAACTGCGATCGCGCTCGTGAGGTTTTGGTGTGACACAAGTTTCTGAACATGTCACCCGACTAAAACGATTTTAAAGACGTTATCACGTCAAAACTAAATGTGAGATTTAAAAAAAAAATATTTGGCGAGTCTCCGACACCATATAATAAATAAGAAAAAAAAAACACAGCATGTAAACGAGCAGTGGTTTGTTAACATGACTGTGACTCGTATTCACATGTCAAGTGGAAACTTACAGTTTTCTATAGTACTCAGAGTCCACAGACTGTACACAGCAAATCTTTAAGGGTTCTTTAGACCCCACAGCCCTGAAAAGCGGTTAGCTTAGGCACCCTAGATATGATAGGTATAATCCCGTTCGCATGATTGGACACTGATAAATGTACTAGTATCTTCGAATCGTTATCTCCCCCAGTTTAAATACTTCGTATGATTCATTGGGTGACGGGTGCGGATGTACGTAATCACAGATAGGGGCGGTTAATGATCTGAATTAAAGCGAGCGGTCGACAAAGATATCACATAATAACCCCCTCATCTTGCAATGCGATCGGTCAATTCGCTATGGGGATTTAAAACGGCATAGCTGACAGCTATGTGTGCTTTTATACGTATTTTCTGGTTTTCTGATATCACTTTATACAGTTTTTGGTAGTTGAAACTAGACCTTATTGTATGTATTTTACAATTCGAGACGAGATTTATCGATGTTGTTAAAACAATGTTGTCTTCGTCACTAGTTTTGCCTAGTCTTTTGCTGGATATAGGGCTCTTAAAAAGAAGGATTTTGTCAGAATTTACGCTTGGCATTCGCCAATGAGTAGTGGGAAGAAATGCCCATCTTTTTCTGGCGGTAATCAATCAGTTAGTCACTTCTTGGGACACGTATACAAAGAGAAGGAGTAGTTTTCTTATTATGTGCCAACATTATTTTACAACGATGACATTTACCTAGAAAGGGGCCTCTGTATAATTTTTATAGAATATTTCAAAAAGGTACGTTAAGCATAAAACGAGTTGATTATTTTGAGTCAGTGCTAATCTACTCGCATATATAACGCCTCGTTGGTCAAGATCTCGGGGTCCCAGGTTATATCCCAGGGTCGGGCAACAAAAAGTTTCGAATTTTCGAACATTGCTCGGGTTTGTGATCACCAACCCGCATTTGGCAAGCGTGGTGATTATGCCAGTTCCCATCATTGCACTGGTAACTTGAATTCAATGATGGAGGCCTTTTCCCTGCAGTGGGATGATTATAGGCTGTTACTTTATTTACTATATACATAACATATATATACATATATTATATAAGAAAGTCGTGCTAGTTACACCATTTATAAGTCGAGAACGGCGGAACAGATTTTTATGATTTTGGTGTTTTTCGATTTGTCTTCGTCAGGAATAGGATAATAAGTGTTAAATAAATTAAAAAGTTAACGTAAAAATAACCAATAAGAATCCATATTTCTTCATACAAATTTCCATCCCCACCAAATTTTATGACAAAGACATATAAAACGTCAAAATCAAATACTATTCTGTGGCGGTACGAAGTTCGCGGGGTCCGCTATTTCAACGATAAACGACTCACCGTAACATCTTTTGATATTAAATCAGTTTACGCATGCACGAGTCACTAATCTTGCTAATCTTACTAATCAAATCAAATCAAATCAAATCAAATTATTTATTTGCGAAAATGTGGGTAACAATAAGGTGTCAGATATGGAGCAAAGTACAAACACATTTACCATCACTGGCATGCAAATTTTTGATATAAAATTATAATATTAAATTAAGGAAATAATGAAAATGTCAAACACTAATTAATTAAACAAATAAATCACTAGTAAACCATTTTTTTAAACCATGTAGGTACATCATAACATTCCAATCAATACTTAACAATTTTTTACACACAAGTACTCATAGACCGAATAAAAACACCTGTCCAGTAGCCATTTAAATAATTTAATTTTAAATTTATTGGAGGGAAGTTCAACAATATGCCGCGGCAGATTGTTATATATCCTACCCACCATTGAGTAACCGTTTCTTTTACATACATCTGTTTTGATAGGTGGCAAAACTAATCTGTTCTGGTATCTGGTTCGAAAATTACACACTTGACTCTTTTTTATAAATAAATACTGATGCTGTTTTACAAAGATACACGCCTCGAAAATGTACATACATCAAATGTAAAATTATAAATGTAAAATTTCACATGGATATTTACAACTCGATCACTTGTAAACGGATCTAAACGAAATTTGTCACGGAGATAAACTGTGGGCAGGAAGGCACATAGATTTTATTTTTATCCCGGAAAAGTACTCCCCTGGAAATCATCCCTTGAGATAATTTTAAATAGCGTGTTGTAATACTTAGTGTAATTTATGTGTTATTCTATATGTATGTTAGTCTGTAAGGTATTTATTTAATGGTCTATATTTCATAATCTGTTGCTTGAATTAAATGAATCTTTATCTTTAATTAAATGAATAATTATGTAGTCGCGAACAACAGCTGGTAACTTAATAAACTAATTTATTTTATCTGAATTGAACTATGTACTTGAAATACTGTCACTCCTTTTCGAAATCCACAAAACCATCATCCATTAACTTAAAGAATTATAACTAAAAACGTTTTAACAAAACCAACATTTTCAAGTGTTTACGAAGAAAATATTTACTAGACCATTCCATTTGACAGTGGACAGTTGTTTTTGCGCTAGTAAAGCATCTCTGACAGCTAACTGTATTACAGCCAGTCAATTTGGCGGGATGCCAGAGTCGTGTCGAGTTGAACTGGTTTTTATCCAACGGATGACGTGGTTTTGATCTTGACAATCATTGGGGTGGCTTCGTTTTTGGGCAATGCAATAATATTTTAAGGCAACGATGTTTTTGAGAGTTCATAAAAGAAGGTGTAATGTAAACGAAGTGATCAAAGCGCCATAGAAACACTGGCTTGCGTCTTCTAATGGCAGTAGGTAGATCTCCTGTAGACGCTTCTTATGACAACCAGTGACAGGAAGAGAAGTGGCGGTGATTCTTTATAAGCCGACACCACAAAACACAACCAATAATAATAGGGGTTAAAGTATGAAATTGCCGATTATTTTCCCACTTTTTTTTTGTTTATAGCTCTTAAGTATAGTCATATTATTGCGTAATTCTTTTTGTATTGTATCAAAAACTAAATAAAGTAACTTTTGCCTAAAAAAAAAATGCAATACTAGTGCCTATTACTTCAAAGGAAGTCGTTGAAAAGATCCCTTACAATGTGTCAGCTGACCTTCTTGCTTCAATTAAGTATATTTGTATTATACACTTTGATTTTCAGAAATTTAAATACTATAATGCGCAGCTTTATAATCATCTAACTTTCATCTTTAATTGCATCAAAAACGGTTCAGGCGTTTTTAAAAAAACAAAAAAATTGTTAGTATGGAAAAATGACTTTTCTCGATTTTGTCCATACAAAACGGCAATTTCATACTTTAACCCCTAAATAACCTAAAAAAAGAAATAACATCAACCATTTACCTACTTAAGGCGACTACTAGAGCTAAGTGATGCCCGAATTGATTTAATTTTATTACTTCTAAACAAAATCAATTCTTAGAAACCTAGAACAGTATCATTTTAGTAAATTACCTCTAATATTTATTGAATCACAGTAAACTTTCATTTAGTTGTTTATAAAGTCGAATTTGTCGCTAACGCCAAAAGCGGCCGCTTTTAGCAATAATGTACATACGAGTACAATACGAAAGAATGCCACAATGAAAAGCAGTTAACAGTAATTCAATAAATACTAGAGGTTATTTGCTAAAATGATACTGTTCTAGTTTTTTGAGAATCAATTTAGTTAAGATGTAATAAAATTAAATCAATTTGGGACAGGCCTTAGCTGTCAGTAGTAGTCCCATTTTTTTTTTTTTTATATTTAAGACATGCCTCAATGGGCCACACTGAGCCATCTAGTCCCAAATTAAGGTACTATTAAGTACCCTGTCGTATGGGGTACTAGACAACCGATAAACTTACTTTTTTTTTGTAAATATATACTTATAATACTCGTACATAGAAAACACCCAGACCAGTACAAACAGACATGTTCATGCACACAAATATTTGTACTGTGCGGGGATCGAACCCGCGACCCATGGCTCAGAAGCAGCGTTAACTACCGCTGATCCAAATGGTCGTCTTAAAAGCAGACTATATCAAAGCAAGATAAAACCAAACAATACATGACACAAAACATAAAGTTCCATTAATTAAGTTTGTCGATCCGAGCTAAAACAATTCAATAGACGCATACCAGACTCGCCTGAGAACTGAACCCAGGAAATCCGTCGCAATGCCGTTGTGCCACAATGGAGTTGGATACATTAGGGTCACTCGCTACATTTCATAAATTGTAATCCCTATTACCGCACGTCTTTGGTGGCATTAGTTGATTTTGAAAGGGGCTAGAACTTTAGCGGAAATAGGGAGCTAAAACGGGGTCTTTAGGACTATTAAGGTTGTAATTTGGCTGGTAAGCATAATCCGGTGAGATTCAACCAACGGAATAAAGAGGACATTGAAATGCTTCAATGAATTTTACTGATATTTTCGTGTTACACGTAACTTTTTGTAAGTTTTAACATTTCAATGTGAATAAATAACCTTCGTTGCGGAGTGACATATCAGTTCTCCGAGTTCCCAGGTTTGAATACGGGACGGGTCGATGTAAAAAAAAAGTATATCAAATTTTTTTGTCGTGTTTGTATGTTTTTAGTACCTTCGCTTTTTTTACAAAACAAAAGCTTAAATTAGTTAATTACTTTTCATACATTTATTTCTTTATTGGTAGACATTAATCACTATATTTTAGTCGAAAATCTTGTGAAAACATATAAAAAACCTTTTTACATTAATCCGTCCGGGAATTGATCCTAAAACCTGGTAGAGAATGCTTTTAGCATTAAGTCCGCCATTTTGTACTTGATTTTACATGTGCAAAAAAGTGTAAATAAAATAAATAAAATAAATAAAAACCTAGAGCAGGCTAAAGCTTAAAAACCGTGTTTGTACGGCATTCCACTATAATTGTTGTATGGAAAAACAAATTATAATTGAGTAAGTGCAAAAAAAAACTTTCAAAATCGTTCATTTAAAATGAGGTGACACTACTATTGAAAATACGCAACCATGTTAGTACCTACTGTTTCTGGGATAAGAACATACTGTATCCATTTCTACTATGGCTGCCTACCTAACGGGACATGCACTCCACATGAGATCACAATTACTACCGGAAAATAGAGATTGGTTTAATTTCGTGATTGCAACCACTAGTTTTGTATGAACTCACAACTTGAGTGATGTGTATGGCCTCTTAGATCAAGTTATGGTGGTTGATCATTCATAGTGGCCGGGATTAGATTGTCTTGCGTTAGAACTGAGCCATAGTACAAAGGTAGCAGTATTTCCCATTAAAACAGCGCACTACATCAACGGTATACAAATTTTTGTGAAAATGTCTTTATAAAAATCGAAACATCTTTAAAACTTTCGCTTAGTTTAACAATTTTTCGAAATTTATTTAAGTGACTAAATTATATCTATACTAAAAGCTGAAGAGTTTGTTTGTTTGAACGCGCTAATCTCTGGAAGTACTGGTTCGATTTGAAAAATTCTTTTTGCGTTGGATAGTCCATTTATTGAGGAAGGCTTTAGGCTATATAACATCTCGCTGCGACAGATAGTAGCGAAGCATGAGTGAAAAATGTTGCAAAAATAATCGCGATCATAATAATAGAAATTGACGCGGACGAAGTCGCGGGCAACAGCTAGTAAATCATAAGACTTCTACTCGTGTTATGTGGGGTTGGCACATAAAAATAATAGCATCTAATTATTTTTCTCTTTCTGTCGTAAGAGGCGACGAAGAAGAAGACGAGTAGAAGCACAGAACTGGAAGAATGTTAGAAAGACTGTCATGCGTTTGTATGAGATCCGATGTCGCCGAATGCGCCCAATACTACTTGTACACGTAATAAACACAAGCACACGTAAACGAGTTTAATAAACGACAAACAACCAATCACAGCGCTCACTTACATTCATCTCTGGGCAAAAGTATGAGCATCAGTGAATCAGTAAAATCAGTTTTATTTCTGCACATAGGCCCCTGGAGGCGAGTTTACAAGTCCCAATATTTAAACCTACCACTGCTCATAACCTCTGTGGCGCGCCTGCCCCGCCTATCACAATGCAATCACTTTTAATTCCCGGCAAGTAGGTACAGCCCAAAAACTTAGTAATTAAAAAAACAAAATTTTGACAAAAGTCTATTGTAAAAGAAGAATTAAAGCTGTGATTGCTGATAACTAGGTTTAAAAGTTACTGACTCAAAACTTACTTAGCGTCCATTTTATAGAAATAAGCTGGCCTTTTTCGTTACACTGGTCTCCATTACAAAGGGTCAAGATACACTGGTCGATAGTGCTGGGCCATCATTCATATTCTTCGTTGGCACGAAGAGCCCCCGGCTTAAGTCCAATTTAAAAGGTAAAGTTAGGGCGAATCATACCGCGGGTTATTTAACGTTTGGTTACGGTTAATCATATGTAATTAAACTGATCTTTTTTTGTGCGTCTAAAATAGCGCTGTATGAATTCTCGAAAATAGGTCGGCAGAGAAAAATAGAAAAATAAGTGAAGGATGTTATGAATGTTAAAAATTTCGATCACAAAACAAAACAAACGAAGAAGAAAACGCACAGGGTTTCGCGTATTGTCGAAGGGTGTCGCAATACAAATCATAAATGTTTATTTGTAAGGTAATACCCTAAAGTTAAGGTATAGAATAAATTTTGTTAAATTTCTTTCTAAATCAATAAAAATTATTTTGCAAATTGTAAACATGACTGCTTGGATAAAAACATCGACTCCCACCAAAAGTATTTGAAGTTTATATTCAAAAATCCTATTTTTGGTTAAGAAATAATAAATGAATAGTTATGTTCGGTTTATCCGATAGGATGTCTTTTGTTTTCATAAAGTGTTTACATTGTACAATAAGATGAAAAACATTTAAGGACAATCTAATTAGAGACTCCCTTTATATCAACGAAAAAAATAATAAATTCGCTGTCAGTTTCAAAGCAAACACCATTCACATAATAAATTTGCTGCTAATTGCAAAACAATCACCTTCTGTTACCGAATGATTAAAACCAACCATTATTTTGTTTGTGTAACTTGCCTTAAAAAGTATAGTCAACTTGACGAGAGAGTGGTACCTGAAATCCTTTGCGAGGAGAGGACGTGCGGACGCATTCGCCTACCTATTTAAGGCACCTCATTGAATTTTATGCCTCCGACCTCCTTGGTGGCATAAGAGATTGGTTACTTAGAAAAAATATTAGTCCAAGGTGTTTAGAGAAAAATAGCAATTCTTTTACGTAATTACGGTATTTTAGGTGAAATATCGGCTGTCAGGTAAAGGAGAAATATTGGTTCTTTTGGAAACCTTTGGTTAAAATAACGTGCAACCTACCTGTTTTACAAAACATTTTCTTGATCGTTCTTTTTTCAAGCAATAACTTTTTCTGTGGGTTTCCATGACTTTCTTAATATAATTTTTATCATTGTGTTGCATAAAATCATTTTAGCCCGATTTTTTTAATACAAGTTATATTTCTTATTTTTATTGCTAAATAATTAATGGGAACTTCAAGCTAACACTCTATTGAACGAGTCAAAAATGCACAATACTCACTTTTCGGTATATAAATGTAAAAAAATAGATTTTGTTAATATATTTAAAAGTATTAGAGTCTACGAAGAAAATTTATGAATCTAAAAAATCTGTTTATTACCTCTTATGATTGATATTACATTACAATGTCGTGAGAATTGAAATCGTGATAGATCAAACTATTTCAACTGTGGTCATAGAGAGAAAGTACAATTTTGATTGCTATTAAATTAATGATAGAAGCCTTGTTATTGCAAGCAATAGTGTACGTAATTGCATTGAATATTCTCAAAACCAAACTCCTCGCATAACTTAACAGAGTTGACCACATAACATGGAAAAAGGTTAGCAAGGCTGTCATGCGCAATTTGTATGAGAACCGATGACGCCGCTTGCGCCCCACAACACATAATCGAGTTCAAAGAACGCCAATCAAGCGAATTCTTTTGACGTTGCACGACCAATGGGTCTCGTCCAAATGAGAACTGCCATAAGAAGATGGATAGCAGCGTTTTTACTCTTCTTGCTTGTCCAATCCACAACCGGCCAGCATTTTGCTAAATATCTAAAGTACCTAGTCAACATGTTTGTACAATGAAACGTTTAACGTTTAAGTAATTTAATACTGTTTAGTAATAATTCCAGGTTGTCATATTATCTGCACAAGGAAGTAGCACAAAACATTTTTTTCCAATCTTTAGATCAGTTCATTGTAGACGGAACTTGAAAACGGACCATTCAAAGAAAATGTCGCTAAAGCTAAGGTAACCCTATCTCGTCTATCTGATTTTTCAGCTCCACCTCGCCGCTAATGAATGGCATCGAAAAAGGTTCGTTTTGTTTCGTCTCCTGGTCACATTAAGCAGATTGATCCCCACCTTCCAGAGAGCTCCACTTAGCGTAATTAAAACCTTTAATTTTAGAATATTCACCGCGAATCACGAAGCTTTTTGGAGAGCGGCAAAATCTGGTTAATTGAGCGATGGGCGATAGGTATTTTCTGAAAACTTTTGGGTACTTAGTGGTAGCAACTCCAAGTACTCCAACATCGCGTATATTCTTTTTATCATAAGCAATTTTAAAGTGGTGTCGACACATGTAAAAGTTATATTTTAAACTCGGTCTAACACCTGCCTAGTTCTTGTGTATACTATACATAGTATTTTTATTTATGTCTTACTACCTGCTCATCTCACAATTGGCGAGTTGTTATTGGCCTACTGTTTAAATGGATTTACTTACTGACCTAAATTTAACTCATTAGCATCATAGTAAACCTCCGTGGTTTTTAGATGTTAATATTTCCTTTATGTTCATGTAATTTTCTTAATACGATAAATAAATTAAAAAAAAGCACATTAAAAGAACACCTACTGATCGTATCAAAAAAAGTATTTATTTAAATTAATGGAGCTCTTCTGAAGGTTATGTAAAAAATCATCCCACTGCATGACAAAGGCACCCCCCATAGGCCCATCCCGGTATTGAAACCACTACACCAATAGGGCATAACATTCATTTCAGAAGGATCATAACGCATTCATATAATGTGGATTAGATGTACTTACGGCCGGTCCTAATAACCTATCTATATTCAGTTTTGTCTTAGCGGAGATAGAAAACAACTTCTGTCTTTGTTACTCTGGACGGCAAAAACAGAGATAGAAACTGTTTCCTATCTCCGATTTGCCAAAACTGAAGATAGATAGGTTATTGGGACCGGCCGTTAGAGTACCTACATCTTAACCATATCTCGTCCTTTCAGTATTATTATCAAAATCAGTTAAAAATCAGTTAAAATCAGTTTTATTTCTGCAAATAGGACCCAGGAGGCGCTTTTACACGTCCCAATTTAAACCTACCACTGCTTCGGGACAAGTCTGGGCTAGTGCCGAGAAGAAGCAGCGCAAGAAACTCGGTCACTATTGTCAGCCTTTTTTTAAATAAATTTTTACAAGGTAAGGTGATTTTTACAAGGTTTAAACAAGTACGAGCTGGGACAATTTAATGCCATACATTTCTATCATTTAAATAATCATTGACAGTGTAATAGCCCTTTATCATTAAAATTAGTTTGACATACGATTTAAGTTTATGTACAGGGAGTTCAGCATTAAATCAGTTCAAATTAAGTGATTATCAAGATGTAGTACTATGTAAAATTTATATTATTTGTTATTGAATTGCAATGATCGAATACATTTGCATGGCGTTCGATGCGGATATTAATTAACTGTGCTCCGGTTTCCAATTGAATACTAATGAATCTGGTATGTGTGTTTATTGTTCAATATCGAACATGTTATAGAGGTGGTGGCTTAGTGCCTGTGGTCTTGCGTTTAGTCATCGTTGGTTCGCGGATTCTAAAAGGGTATTTCTGGATTTTATGAAGTCTAATTAGTAGTAATAAATGTGGACAACATCACATACATGGTCCTGAGCCCAAAGTGACAATTTAAAGTGTTTGTGGAAATCAGAAACTACGAAGGTAACACTGACACCCAGACCCGAGAAAAAGTAGGAATATACTTTTTTTCTATACTGACCCGTCCGGGAATCAAACCTGGGACCTCGGAGCAGGTGCCTACTTATAAACAAACTCAAATATCCAAATTTTATGGATAGTAAGGACAGAAACTTTGTAACAAGAATCTATTTGTATCGTTATTCTCATAACACTTACACTCGTAGCTTTTATATAAGGTACCAAATAGTAAAATTGAATCAAAGCTAAATAATTTTACAAAAACAGTTTTGTCTAATTTATCGCCTTTAGAAACGGAAATTGTAACAATCAGTCAAGTTATGCAAGCTTTTGCCATACTAATTAATTAGTTATAATAATACACTTACCATCGCCATAGTGGACGCCGTCATTAAAATTTATAAGTCTTTCTTCGCACGAGGAAATGCAGTGGCATACCAACGCAACGCCTACTAGTGTCATGGGCGCATGAGGTAAATGAGAACGCGTAAAAAGTTCTACGTTATAACATTACTAATACCTTATAAAATAGAGTAATATCAGTAAAGTCAGTTTTACACATTCCAATATAAACCTACCACTGCACAGTCTGGGCTAGTGCCGAGACGAAGCAAGGCAAAAAGGTCGGTCACTATTTTCAGTTTTTTTTAAATAAATAATAGGGGTTAAAGTATGGGATATATTTTAATATTTTTTACATATTATGATACACGCGAGCTATGACAATTTAAGCCACATGTTTCTATTACTTATTTTAATGTCTTTAATTATATTTAAATCTCAGACTCGGAGTTTTTTATTTTGTTGTTCACAGCAGGTTTGTTTTTCAAATATTTTTATAATGTGCTTTATGTAAAATATTTGTAATAGGCCACCTAAAACGTACACACTTAGGTTTGCCAAATAAAATTAAAACTAAAACATCGACCACCTCTAAGAACAACGGATTATAACAAATTCAATGAATTTAGTCTGTATTATTCAGAGTTGAACATTATTTTGTGTAAGCGACCTTAGTTCAACATCACCTTTCATCGATCTAAATAAATCAAAAACCATATTAAGGAGACCCATAATTATTATTGAACGGTATACTAAATTGAGGCCACGCTACTGGTTACCCTGACAGACATTGATTTATGCCCAATAATTTCGAGTAGAAAGAATCCCGTCATTACTGGCTTTTGTTAAACAAACTTGTTAAGGCGTATTGAGAGGGTTTTGTGAAGAATTTTACTTTTGAAAGTTTGAATTTGAATTTAGTTAAATACGATTATAGTTCGAGAAAACTTTTGTTTATGCCAGAAAATGTATCGGATTATTTAACGTCTGCAAACTAATCACCAGGTTAACGACCCTATGGACCTTGTCGGAGACTGACTCACGCAAGATAGTCAAATTAAAAGATAAATCAAGAACCATAATAATTCCCGTCTCACATGCTTGTGTTAGGCGATTTTTAATGCCACATTACAAAAGAATCAGACCATAAAAACGCATTACATCGTAATAATGTCCAGTAACATTCTCTAAGTCACGCTCGAGACGCATTAGTTTTTTTAACACAAAACGATAACAAAATTTCACCTCATTATGGCACTTCAACGTCTAATAAGAGGTCAATGATCTACGTCTACGAGTGAATAAAAAATGGCGGTCGTTTGACACATGTGTCACAGATTCCCGCGTTAACATTTTTTTATTGCAGAGAGTAGTGTTGCATTTGAGCAGTCACAATTACACAACAGCAATGATATTTAAAAAATAATAGATATGTTACATGCGCTCTCAATATGCGTGCCTAAAACGTCACAATTGTGACGTCTTTTAAAATCCTTCATAGGAACAATATGGATGCCAAGGCGAAAGATAAAGTAATTGTTCTTTTCACGAGTATGACAAGGACAAAATAAGAATTACGCATGTGTGCAGTTGTTCGCAAGCGGCACAGATATTTCGATAGTTTTGTAAGGGCATAACCTATTTATACTTTTTAAATATATCATTGCTCAACAGTCTATCTTTATAACCGATTAAAAATTGAAACGGAAGTAAGAGCTACGCAAATAAAAACCATTGACTGTCATGCGGATCGGACGTAGGTCTAGTTTTTAGAATTGTTAGTTTTATACATTGTAATTTTAATGGCACTAGAAATGTACAGCCACATCATCTTTTCACAGGTAAAAAAAGACCAAAATAATCAGAAAGTAGTGATGACCTCAGTGTTTTCCACGGGAAACCAGCGGAATGGCCACTTGCCGTAGAAATACCGCTGACCATTTGATTGTGGCTACAAATCGCGGTAATTTTGCTTGTACCTATTTTTATGTTGTCTGATGATAAGTATGTAGGTGTAGGTATCAATCAAATATTTTCCCTCTTTCTTTAATAATATTTTGATAAAAGACGTCAAACTTAATCTTTGAAACAGTCAACAAAAGCAAAGTCTATCTTATTTTAGAGGTAAGATAATTTTTTTTATTAAGTAGTTAGATATATGTTAGTAGTTCGTGTGTCTGGAAAGTTTCTAGGCACAAGTGGGGGTTTATTAGCAATTGATTTGTAAGTACTTTGTTTGTTGGCTATAAAGGATCTATGGAATATCGAGTTATTTGTTTTAGAAGTCTAATATGTGGATAGATGAATATTATTTGATAAACATAGCTACTTTTTAGAAAAAAAGGCTATTAACAGATAATTTTAAAAGTACCTATATGGATTTTCTTAAAATCACCTAGCTTACATTGAATGAGATCAACGTCGATAAGAAATTATTGAAACAAAAGATGATTTTACGGATTAAATTGTGTTTATTAGGGGTTTACATTTGTTTTGGTCTATTCCGACGTCTTTTTTTTTTTGATTTTTGAAGATGAAATCAAAAAAACAGCTGGCCCCAACTGGATTCAAGTAGCACAATCTAGAGAGAACTGGCATTCTTTGGAGGAGGCCTTTACCTGCAGAGGGGTTCTTACAGATAACTAAAGATTTTAAGTTTTTTTACAGTTTTTGATAATAAAAAAAATATATAATTTTAACACGACTGAGTAATAAAAAAAAATTACGTAATGTCAAACCTAAGAATCACTAAATTAAGTTTTTAAATGTATAATCTGTAACGAAATAAAAGGCTTTTTTATTTTTTTATTTTATTTTATTATTCCGACGTTACGAATACATTTTACCGGGACCACAAAGCTGTACTTGTGGTCACGGGCAGAATCGCTACAATTCAATGTTAAGTGTTTTCGTAAATTCCAGAAACCAGCTTCTGAAATCGTCATCATCAGCCTACATTAGCCCAGTTGTTGACATAGTTCACCTTTAACTGGCAGTGGGTTGATTCGAATTCGATTACATCGAAGTTTGTCCAGCGGTGGAGTGAAGGCGCAGTTCGTATCGCCTATCTTCTTAAAGTGATAGGTACTCCTTAACGGCCGATTCCAATAACCTATCTATCTTCAGTTTTGGCATATCGGAGATCGGAAACAGTTTCTACCTCTGTTTTTGCCGTCCAAAGAAACAAAGACAGAATTTGTTTTCTATCTCCGATATGCCTAAACTGAAGATAGATAGGTTATTGGAAATGGCCGTTAGTCTATCACGACACCCATAGAAAGAGACATGGTGGTGGACATTCTCTTATTGGGCTCTCTTACTGGTTCGAATTGAAAAGATATTTTTGTGTTGGACAGTCAATTTATCGAGGACGGCTTTATGCTATATTCTTTAAAAACTTTTTAAGCGCGATCATAATAACAGAAATTGACGCGGACGAAGTCGCGGGCAACAGCTAGTTGCTTAGGAAGTGAAAGGGTGACGACATTATAATTATTGTTTCGGCATCACACGGTACATACTAGTATAAAACCATTCCTTCCTGTCATTACGGATTAAAAAAAAAATGAAAGAAATTTCTCAGATAGCGACATCTGAGGAAGTTTTATTTTGGTTAAATATCATGTTTATTTAGAAGCTATATAGCAAGTTACATCCGTATAAATGTCAATTCCGTGCTGTTTCATCAGAAACTTGAAGTGAAAACTCTAAAATTAACGAACACGATCTACAACTGGGTCACTGAGCCAATTTAGAGTTGAACATTAGTGTTGGGACACCATACATAAGCACACATCGAAATTGAATTTGCATTTGAAATTAGTCGTACTGTCGATCAAACCAATATTGAACTGTCTATGTTTCTAAATGTATCTAGTAACGTTTCTGTTGACGATTAGCTTAATGATGACTGACTAAGGATTGTTGTTATTATTCTGATATTGTATTCTGATTGGAAAGGCCCAAGGCAATGGCAAAAAAGATTTCAATAAAAGCTTCCGAAAACTCGGATTTGTTTCAAGAATTAGTAAGAGAGAAGGCTAAATAGGTAACCTAAGTCCGTTCTAAATCACATAAATTAAAAACCTAGGGCTTAAGTATCAGGTAGTCAACCTTTTGGTTTATCGACAGTTACAAATTAACTCTGGTATACTAAGTTTATCGATAACCTAAATATCCACACCTACCCAACATTACATTACCAAGGAAGCCGTAGGGCACGTTTAATCCAACGTATAACCGACAAAATTTCGCTAGGATGGACCTGCGTCGTATCTAATTTGATTTGCCTAATCCTAGACACGGTTTAGGATCAAGAGATTTGTATGACTTAAAATATTTGTAACTCATACCCTGCCCCGGCTTTGCATAAGTCATGACGATATCATAGGACTAATGAAAATAATTCCTAAAGAACATAATATGAAAGAAATAAAGAAAGAAAGAAAGAAAGAAACATTTAATTGGCCACAAACACATTACAATAGACATAGGTAGACAATAGAACAAAAGACACACGAAACAAAAAAAAAAGAAAAACAAAAAATAAATTTACACGTAATATGGCCAATTAGGTCCCACCTCAGCATGTGCTGCAACGACCCAAGGGCTGCTGCAGCGCTGGTATTCTGGTGGGACCCATGTGAGTGACACGACAGACGCATATTGTGTCAAAGAAAAGAGAGAAAAAAAGAGAACATTGATAATGCATAATAATCAATATTATTCATCACAAGACATATGTATAGCCAACGAAAATCTGAATAGCCTAACTCTGATTAGCTATCTATGACGACCTCCGTGGCGGAGTGGCGTACACACCGGTTTTCAAGGTGTCGCCGGCTCCGAGGTCCCGGGTTCGATTCCTGGACGGGTCAATGTAGATAAAAAGTGTTTTTCTACATTCTCTCGGGTCTGGGTGTTTGTGGTACCTTCGTTGTTTCTGGTTTTCAAAATACAAGTCCTTTAAATAGTTATTCAAATTGGGATCAAAACTATATAAATGTGGTATTTTACACATTTACGAGTATTATTTATTATAAACATTTTCAAGTAAAAAATAAACATTACTCCGTTCTCATTAAAAACATGGATATTGTATAAACTTTTATTTTTGGACAAAAACAACGTCCTATCTCCGGCCAATTTCATAACACCGTTACTTTTTGTCAGTAAACAGTAAAAGTTTCCAGAGATCTGATCAAAGTCTGCTCACGTCAGCGGCCACAGATTAAACAAAAACACGTAAAACTGCGCAAGAATGTGTGACGGAAGGACGCAACTTGGACTTTTTGTAGCGTAACGTGATATTTAATACTAGTTTATTGTCTGTAAAATACGGATTACTTAATTACAAAATTCTTTTGTGTTATTGGACAGTATTTGTTTCATTTAAATTTAAAGATTCCCATACGCGCAAATAAATACAAAGATTGGTCACGACTTTTGCGAACGACAAATATTTTGATAGGACACGTACAGTATTTTATATTTGCACGAATAAAACTGCGACTTGCTACGAGACTGGTCCAATATCAAGTGACGTGGAAACAACTGGTAGTTTAGAAAAAAAGATAGCATATGCATTCTTTATTCAAAATTGCAGAACTCAAATCGGAGCGCAACGAAACGAAATTTGCGTTCCGTTGCAGGCTTGCAGGTTGATTTTCCGGTCAATAGTCAGGAGAACGTCAATAGTCCCACAGGATCCGAATGTACTAGAAAGGAGTGTGTTCCGCTGTCTGTTCTAATCACGGTGCGGGTCAGGATACCTACTGGGATCGGTTGAAATCTTTAATACTCTAAGGTTAAAATGAATACAAAAAGTCGTCTGTAATGGAGCAGGATTTAACTGAGAAAAAGCTTTTTATAGTCGCATAAAAAGCAAATTTCGCTGTAACGTCCTGTTTCTGCATGTAACGACTGGTATAATTCTGCTTATAATCATTAACTAAAATAATAAATGTAATACACAATAGAGTTAATGATTAGCAGGCGCGTTACAAGCTGAATGTAAAAACATTAAGGTAGCAAGTCTTTATGAGAGCAAAGTAGACCAACGTTCATAGAACCCATCATCCAAGTATTTTGATAAATTTGAAACAGGTATTGGTTAAGCAGATTTAAATAAACTTCTGCCGTTATGAAGATGAGTTTGGCTGGGCGATTTACGCGTTAAAGATTAACTAAAAATAGATGTGGCTTTTAGTTATAGCGATTTACGTTTTGTCAAGTTAGTGCGGCGACTGGTATCATATCAGCGATTTATCGTTCAAGATCGGAAGACACAAAAATACGGCACCATCGCAAAGTCGCTCAGCGTAGAAAGATAGATACATAGATAGATACTCTTTATTGCACACCATTAAATTGAAAAATAACACATTAGAATGACTTAGAATTGTACAATTTTCGAAAAGCTAACAGCCAAGGGAAGTGACAATAAATGCAGCATCGGCGAAGATGTAAATCGTGAATTACTTCTCAGCTTACTGTATTTCTCTCCATTACGCTGATTGAACACGACAACGGAAATCGCCGTACATGTGATACCCATATGCGATCATAAACAATTTAAAAATATCGCCCTCCCTTGGTATTAACATTACGAGTTTAATGTCAACTCAATTCAAGGCCCAGACGTTGTAATTCATATTTTTTTCATGATGACCACACTTCATATTTTACAGGATTAATTTATTATCGCTGACTATTTCCTTAGATAAAAGTTAGCCCCACTGAAGTCTTTAAAAAAGATTAGCGATAAGTGAATAAAAAATAAACACAAGTAGGTAGGTACTACATAGTTTTTATTTTAATTTAATTTTTTTGTTAATTTTAACAGTTTGTTATTGATTAAAAACGGACTTGAACATGTAAAAGAAACTCTAACTACCTTCTTTTAAGTAACATCATATCTTTTTTACCTTTATTTTACTCGGCCGTAAAGATAAAGCAGTACTATAACATCCGTGATCCAATATGGCTCGTTTAAAGTGTGTAATCCGTGATATTATCCTATTAGAAGGCGCCGCGGACACATCTCAAGCTAACCAGCCAACACACGGAACTAAAGAATCATAAGTTGGTCATAACATTTAGGAAGTAGACAACGGTGGAAGGCATTAATACTATAAAAACGGGGCTGAACGCGATAAACATTGCGTAACTGATGCCTTACTCTGCAACACGAAGCTCGTATTTACGGATATACCTGTCTCTTTCAGATACTTCCAGACATCGGTATGAGTGACAGAGACAAATAGATTCGAATATACGGGCATTGTGTTGCGGAGTACTCTGCCACTGACTCTAGGAAGGTATTTAGTCTGAAAGTTTATAACCAGATGACATTTATCAGAAGTCAGATAGATAGATAGATAAACAATTTTTATGCACTAACTACAAAATAACACAATATAACAAATCCAGGAGAAAGTACAAATCCGGTCTTATCGGCTAAGCGATCTCTACCAGACAACCTTAGGGTAGATGAAATTATATTTTAGTGGAGTATGGGTAGCACAGTGCAAAACAAGCGATGCAATAAATGAATATGAATATGAATAACGCCCTGTTGGTCTAGTGGTTTAAATACCGGGCCATGATCTCGGGGTCCCATGTTCGATTCCCGGGACGGGCAACAAAAAAAAAACTTTCGAATTTTCGAACGTTGCTCGGGTTTGTGATCACCAACCCGCATTTGGCAAGCGTGGTAATTCAGCCAGTACTTATCATTGCTGTGGTAACTTGAATTCAATGATGGAGGCCTTTTCCCTGCGGTGGGATGATTATAGGCTGTTACTTTACTTTACTTTTATGAATATGAATGGTGCTACTCGTAAAAGATACATTACCAAGTTTTTGTCGTATTGGTAACACGCAGTAATTAACATGATTAAAAACGACACAAGTAATATAATTTAAGAATTGTTTTGTTTAAAAAAATATCAAAATTTCTTCTTTTCATTGAACATAATTTTATTAGCTTGTATTTTACGTCGATGCATAAAATTAACCAAAATATCAATTGATTGTAAAGTCTAAAGTATTTCCATTATCTCAGTTTTATTTATTTTCATAAGTGTTAGCCGTGAAGTTTTTTTTTTATTTTTTTTTTACTTAACACGCTAAAAAATATGGTCACTCAATATGTCTGTTTTGGTTTTGCTGTATTATAGCGTTAATTTGTCCTTCACGAGTCGTATCTGGCCGAGGATGTGCCGTTATTAAGTTGGAACAAAGCCCTGATGAACGTTCGCCTAATGTGGCAAGTTCCTGTGGTCTTTCATACAACAATATACGACGGATAAGATAATATGTTCCGTCTTGTTCGGTAGACACAATACTAATACATATGAGAATCTTTATCTAACTTACTATTAACATGTAAGTATATGAAAACTTTCCTACGTCTTGGAAACATACCGACGACTTAAATATAGCTCCACTTCATTTGGTCTTAGCAACAAGAAAAGCAGACATGGTTTTAGAGTCGACTCTATAGTCATCCTTGTAGAAAAGTCACACTTATGACGAACTAGGAAAACTCATACATTATGGCAGATTTCTTCAAGATATAGGTACAGACAACAGCACGTTAACCTACCAGAAAACGTCAAATTTTCTCAATTGACATTGATCTCTACTTGTTGGACTTAAAGTTGAAAATCAATTCAATGACCTTTAACTTTTTGGGTAGGTTGACATGACGTTGTCTTTTCATACTACGTGTCTTTTATGTAACATTTTTGTATGACTTCTATCTTACAGAAGTCATACAGAAGACCGGACCAAGGACTCGACGTGCCTTAAGAAGCACGACTCTCCACCCTGTAGAATAGCTTCAAAATACAGTAAGAAGAGAACTGGATGCAGCGTCTTGTCTCACTGGCCAAACTACGATCGGAAACCTGCCTGCCAAGTGTTGCTGTTACGCTAAAATTCTCGTAGGTCTTAAGGAAGCCTATTTAGATTGTTCTGCATGTGTAGCCAGTATGAAGAGATATGGGCTAGTATTTTTTGATACTCCTACTCCTTGTATTCAAGTTTTCTTCATTTATGTGCTATGGAGACTTAGGAGAGGCATATATCCAACTGTGGGCCTGGATTGGTTAAGATGCTAATCATTATGTGTCAATAAGATCAGGATGTTTGTTTTCTGGAATCTTTTTTATCATGCCTGTAAGTTGTTTATGTACTCGTACAATCATAAGCCTTTATTCAAACGAGCGATCCCCGCGAATCTTCGATGCAGATTACCTCCCGAGGGAGTGAGCAGTCGGCACTCAGCCCTCGCCATTGTCTTGCGAAGTGACGGGAGTGCTCTGAAGTTGCTCACAATAAATTATTGTCGGCGTCGAGGATCAAACTTTGGATTATGAGAGGGCGATTTGGTGATGGTGGATATCTTTTAGATGTCATCTAAAGTGTACTTTAAGGGTAGTTTCTATGACTGATACACGTATCTTTTGTTAAGTAACATCAAAATAGGAACTTTTGACGAAACTTGCGATCGATAAAAAAAACATCACTTTAAACGAAAAATAAAACATAACAGAATATGCTTATACTTCTCTTGGTTCACGTGCTTATACATGAAAGCCAACACCTTCGTTCTAATCATCAATACTTAAAGCGACTAGCATTAATCACTGTGCCATTTCTTATCATTATTATTCCATAAGACACTTAACTTTTTGTATCACTGTTGTTCTTCTTTCTCTGTAACTAATTTTTATATAATATTGTCTCATAAAATCATAGACATTTCAATAAAAATGATCTGTAGCGAATGTTGATACAACATAGCAAGTATCTGTTTTTGGTCTAATATCACGAATATTACAAAACTTATTCCTTCGAATTCAATAATTACACCTAACCTAAGTACTACATAATTCACAAAAGGATCTGTCAGTATGTCAGTTGTCTTTACAAATATAATTAATCAACCGAAACTAGATCTGGAGACACAGCAAAGTGGTCTTAAGCCTGAACCGTGACGTTACAATGCCAGGCTCAATTACAATCGAGCCTACCCGTTATCAAGCGGGCTCTAGACAGACCTTAATCTCGACCGTCAATTGTGACCTTTGAGGGGGATTTACATGTGACGACTGTAATCGTGCCTAAGCCCACGACTCTCAATCAGAAGACAATTTACTCAGCACTACGATCAAACAGTTGAGATGAGACTTGGCTTCCCGGCCTTGGTGATTATTTTATTTGGAATCGGAAATGGTTTGATTGTAAAGGGTTTTGCGAAACGAATGATATCGTTATTTCAGACTTTTAAGCTACATTATAACTATTTATTATAAAAACTGGACTGCGCAGGATGTGCATTGTTTAACCGGCACAATATCACTTACTTCTTTGATAACTTAGTCGATTTTACGTGTTTATTTTCGTTTTTTACTATTAACAAAATGTAACAAGCGACAATGACTGTCAAGAGTTGTCATTGAAGAAGTGCGGAATGGGTGAAAGAGAACATAGAGTTGGGATAAAATAAGCGATGGACTTAAGTGAAAATATTAGACACCACTAACAGATAATGTAGCCAAAATATAGAAGAGCAGAGACAAGTTATTTATAAAAAGAAAAGCAAAAGCTATTAATAATAATAAAATAAATACGGCTCGACGGTAACAGTAACACGGCTTTATTCAAGTAACAAATTGGTCAGAAAATTCATACAGTTATTTTTTTCGTTTTTGCCTAGCTGCTCGGTTTTTAGTGTCATATTTTATTACTAATTGTAAACTGTTTGTTTCCCTATAATAAAGAAAATAAATATAAATTGAATACACCCATATTTGATCCACTTTAAAAATGTTCATGCAAAATTGGCTATCAAATGGTTTTTTCAACGGGCGTTACTCTAGTGATTATAATTATATTAGATCAAGACTTATCTCCACTTCCCATAATCATTAGCTATTAGGTATTTCTTTATTTACATTTTACACGGCCACCCGGCCTAACCTTCCCGAAAATCGTCCCATATAAATCCCACTTAACACCCGGTTTCGGACGGTATAATGCACTTAAAATATTCTGTACTGTCATAAAAGTCCGTGAGTTACGACCCGCCGGGGACAATGGCGGAAAATGGGAAAATACATAAGGTCTTCTCTATGGAGAGCGGAGGAACCATCGTAATCTCAGCAAGAGAAACTACTTAGATAGTAATAAAATTATGAAATTCAAATAGTTTGTTGAACATTTAGATAACTTCCAATATGTGGATGAAAAGTGTTAAAATGTCACACAGCTAAAAGTTATTTAGATGAGAGAATTTTATGTATTCATTAAAGTCTATCACCAACAGTTCAAACAAACACAGCATTTCGTTAATAATATAAAATCTAATTCATTAGATTAAGAATCAGATTTTTAGTAGCTTACTCCAAATAGCATATTATGTGAAAATACTTTTAGGACTAACCTGGGTCATTTTTCCGCCATTGATAGGATTCAGTCCAAATTCAGTAAACTTTTTCGTTTGTCCTATGTTGATATGTCTTATTCGCTACGTAAATTTAAGTCCTCACTAATGAATTCATTTAAAATTGAGAGGTGGTAATTTATATATTTTTTAATTTTTATAAATTAAAAAAAAAAATTAAACTTGTCAAGCTATTTTGTTTACTGTTTATTCAAATTAACATAAGCTATATATCTGTTTTCAGCAGTATTTTTGTGAATGTCGTGGCAGCCTATAAGTAAGGCAACACTGTAAAATTGGGTTTTAATATTAAGTATGTTAATGTGTGGTGTATGCTTTGTTGGTTGTCCTTAACAAATAAAATAAAATAAATAAATAAATAAATAGGGATAAAACCACTTTTTTCTTTTTAAAAATTATGTGTTGTTTTCGATGTAACGAAATTACCACGTTTTTGTTACGTGAAAAAGCATTTAAAACATTTTATGACAAATCGTAATATGCCAACTTCTATGAATTATTGACACTGTAAAACACTAATACTTATTCTAGTTAATGTAGAGTAGTAATAATGGAGTCTGTCCGTTTGCTTGTATGATTGTACACACACATATCACACTATCACACTACTGCACACAGTTTTCACTGATATATTGCTAAAGATCTATTATAAAACATTATCTCTATCGTATGTTTCTTCCGAATTTTTCCGTATATGAAGCCGGCAAAATATAGTCATTGTTAAATGCTAATAATTAATCTCTAGTTATGACACACGTATTCAGGTACTTTCGCTTTAGTGTTACTAAGACAATTTAATGTTTTTGTTTTCATGCGAAAACCAAATTATTATCGTACAAACGTGTATGATGAATCTGCAAGGTAAGGTAAGGTTATGCAAGAGATACCTACAATGAAAATTTAGAACTTAAGCACGTACTTTACTACGCCACATTGCAGATAAGAAGAAATTATGTTATATTTTTAAACATAGAGTTATCAATGGACAGAAAGTAATACCATCAAAAAGGTGGATCGTTAATAATAATATAAGATACTTCGGACCTTTGGGAATAGGTCAGGAAAGACCCCTAAATATTATTAATTATGAAGATACAAAAAAAAGGTAAAGCATTGTAACAATTACGTTTCTAATTAAACAATGACGGGGAAAACACACGGAAAAATCTTATACCAACATTGAAATATGCTCTTAGATGAGTACTAAAGATATGGAACCTAAAATAATCAGAATTTAAAAACATAAGTATTATTTTTTTACAAAATAAAAAATTAGGCCACTAATAAAAACGTAATAAAAAAGTTACATTCGGATCTGCATTAAATTTGACACGATCATAAATTTATTACTGGCCACACATAAAATTCAATCATCACAAGTCGATTCAATAATTCGATGTTTCGGTACTCTGATTTATCGATTCGGCTATGTTTGATCGCCGTGTTTGCTCGTCCCGCCACTGATTGCGAACGTCAATTGAATAATCGTCGCAATTATAGCCGTCAACGTTTTATGTTTACTTCATTTGTTAGTCAAAGTTTGCTTAATGTCGATTCGAAATTAAACTGGAAGTTTGCATGCAAGTATTTATTTACCTGTCCATTCATTAATACATGCGACCAGGTTTGTGTAGCGGGGAGTATCAGTTTTAAAAGTTTTTTTTTCTTAATTTACTTGGGTTTGGAAAAGAGGGATGCATGCGTCACAGTCGTGAATTGTCTTCGTCTAAAGTTAGATATTAAACGTATCAACAAGTAACATTCCGAATCCGAAAATTCAGTAACAGTTCAGTAACATTCCGAAAAATTCAGACACCAGATTCTCTCCTAGTTAAATAATCATTTATAATTGCTGGCTAGAAAAGTAGTACTTTTTGTATAGAGTTATTTTTTATATGCTATATTTTTATAGATATTATTAGTAACGTTTTTACGCTTTTACCGTTTTCAGTCATAGTTCTCATCTCCCAGCAGTCCATTTTTATGACTGATTATTGACAACCTCAATATGGGCAACACATTATTACTTGAGATTTTTTTTTCACCATGTTTAAATAGGTATACTTAGTTTAACAGTTTTTTTTCTGACGACGTTAACATCACTAACTTCGGTCACTGTGACTTTGTATCAAATTTTGACACTGGCAATTTCGGCACTATACAGCCCATTAAGAAGATTTCTATGGAAAAAAACAAAGCAAACCTTTTCATTTTTCTTACTAGGCAGGTTTTTTTTCAACCCATTTTATCATAAAGCTAAGCATAGGTCTTTAAACTTTATACAGCTCCCGACATCCATTGCTAAGGCCTCACAATTGGGAAATTTCTCTGCGAGGGTAAAGCAGATCAAATCGTCACATTACCTTCTTTTTTTAACTAACTTTTTCGGCGATAGCTGCATCCTTAAGTACCCATCGCGTGATAACTAGCCCACCCGAACGGCTGCATCACGCACACGTATGCGATTGTAGTGGGAGTGGGTTGGGCACGCGCCGTGCACTCCCACTACAATTATAGCTTTTTTTCTACTTATGTTTAAGTTTTTTTACCTTGCCAGTATTATGGCGGTCAGTGGTATTTCTGATCTATTTATACCTTACTTTTTTATAACACTCTATATAGCATCAGTGGTTTACACTCCGTCAGGAAGTTATATGTAGTCTGTACTACCCTCAAAACTCACATAACAATATTATACGACCCAAGCCAAATTAATAAACGACGTTAAAAATCAGTTAAAATCAGTTAAAATCAGTTTTATTTCTGCAAATAGGCCCCAGGAGGCGCTTTTACGTAGTAGAAATTTTGTTGCTCAGTCTTATAATAGCAAGACCACATTTGCCAGAAGACAATTCGTCTCACGTTCTATACCTTCCTCTATAATAAAATAAATAAAAATATATGTATATATGACAAAACACATCACAGCTGTAAAAAATAATTGGTAAAATGGATTCAAAATTATACATACGATATTTTTTTTATTTTTTTTATATTTTTTTAAGACATGCCTCACTGGGCCACACAGAGCCATCTAGTCCCAAATTAAGCTGCTATTAAGTACCCTGTCGTATGGGGTACTAGACGACCGATAAACTTACTTATATACTTTTTTTTTTGTAAATATATACTTATAATACACAGAAAACACCCAGACCAGTACAAACAGACATGTTCATGCACACAAATATTTGTACTGTGCGGGGATCGAACCCGCGACCCATGGCTCAGAAGCAGCGTTTACCACCGCTGATCCAAATGGTCGTCAACGATGAAATCGAACAATTTCTCGAGCTGATTGTATAAATTTCATTTAATTTTAATTAAGCTATATATACTATATAATACATTAAGCTATATAATACATTCATGTTCATAATAATTCACGGATGCATATACACTAACACACAAACTCACACACACTCACATTCATGATCGATTAAAAAAAACAAACTCATAAGTATCTTTTTTAATTGTTATTGTATTAGGATAGCTACTCTAATTTTAATTAATTATATAGTCAAACTGCTTCTGTTCTACTTACTTTGAAATGTTTATTAAAATATTATTTTCACCCATACTGCCTGTAAAAGAAGATATAGTGATGGAAGAGCGGACCCTCCAAACACAGGCATTTTTTGCTTAAACGGAGGCTCCAATGTACTAGTTTGTAAGGCATAAACTTTGTTAACGAAATGAACTTATTTTTTTATTTTTTTTATTTTAATATTATTAATCAAACGCCCCGTTGGTCTAGTGGTTTAAATACCGGGCCAAGATCTCGGGGTCCCAGGTTCGATCCCCGGGTCGGACAACAAAAAGTTTCGAATTTTCGAACGTTGCTCGGGTTTGTGATCGCCAACCCGCATTTGGCAAGCGTGGTGATTATGCCAGTTCCCATCATTGCAGTGGTAACTTGAATTCAATGATGGAGGCCTTTTCCCTGCAGTGGGATGATGATAGGCTGTTACTTTACTTTTTTTTATTATTGATCGACCAATAAAAGGTGACAGTAACACTCGAACTAAACAACACTAAAACAGTAAAGTCAAAAACATTTTGAAACACAAAACATATATTTTTATCAGCCCACTGTTAACATATTATTAACATAAGTTACCCACTTTCTTTATTGTAATGGCGGAGCTATAACAATCTTCATTTGGGTACTAAAAACGCCAATAAACTTAATGTCATTTGAAATGTTTTATACCTCGAAGTAAATGATATGGCGACTGACTCGTTAAATATCCGTTTAGAAGATGCGCTTCGTCACATTTAAATGTTTATTATAAAAGTCAAATGTCATAAAATAAATTGTTTATCTTTAGTTATGAGTGTTCCATAGTTGTTAGTGCTATGATTATTATTTCATCATCAGTCCACAGTTGGGCATAGAACTCCCTAATAAGAGGTTTTTGCCATAATTGCCACTCTTGGCAGAGCGCTATTTTATTAATGGTAAAGAGAAGACAATTCTGTTTGTTCTATTCTGACAGTACTCATTCAATCGTTTTACGACACCCATAGAAGAAGAAGAGGTAACGCTATTCTACTTAGGTTTATGAGGCACTTTCATATTATACCTATATCATAGAATAATTAAGGAGGAGGAGGAGAGGAGGGGAGGGGAGAGCCTTAAAAAACTGATCATAGTTCGAAACACGGAGGGCAGACAGACCAGGGACGGTCTCCAGCTAGATGGAGCGATCAAGTGAAAGGCTCATCCTCAACCAAGTTCTTCTCTGTAGTCAAAGATGCGATGGACAGGCGCCGGTGGAGGCAGATAGCGCCCACAGAAAGAGAGAATAATTAAATCCTTAATAGTTTTTATTTATTATTTACCAACCTTTTACCCACACACCTCAAATTAATGTTGTGATAAAATCAAAAACAGACAATAAATGAGTAAACTTTTAACCCGTCAAATGGATCGTTCCACTCACGACCGACATATCGCTACTTTGTTCGTAACAACACTTAATGAAGCGCAAAATTGCGCCATTCAAAAATAATAATGTCAATATATTTTTACGCGGAATATAACAAGTTATCAGACATTAAGCCACAACAGGTGCGAGCGTCTGCCCTAATCAGTAATTCTTGAAACGTACCAATTTGTTATTCTCTTCACGATCGAATACATCAAAACCGAGAGGCTGTCTGTTTGACAAAATTAAGCGGCCTCAGCTTAAGTAAGACAAGAAAATTGTATTTATTCTGGTTATTAGACGGTTAAGGGCAGTTTAGAATATAAAATATGGACCGCGCTGACGGCAAAATATTATTCTCTCTTGGATTTAGAGTGAAATATGTATTTAGCTAATCCAAGAAACGTTTTCGCAGTAACCAAAGAAGATACGAGAGATATTTTGAGATTGAAATTAAATTTGACACATATAAAATATTACATGGAAATTGTAACTACTTCCATTATTAACACATTTTATAGTAGCTGCATATTATAGATCATTTTTTCTAAAATCTCATTCTTCAGCGTCATGAAAGTCGTGCGACAAATTTGAAAAGGCTATGCATAAAAACATTGTTTTTGTTAGAATTATACAGAGTAGATTACTTAGACATAAACAGAAACACTTAAACACACATCAACCATTTATATTGTTTCAACATTTGTTTAAAATATTGTCTGATTAAAACAGCGTTTTATTGAATAAGATGTGTCATAAAATGTCTGCAGGAAAGGTTTACTCAACATAGCAATGAACAATAATAAAAGAAAAAAATGTTTTTTATAACAAAGCGTCTAGTTTTCACTTGTTTCATAAATTGTAACTTGCCGCATACTATGTGTAGCATATTGTTAAATATAGAACTGGTTCTAGCGGTTTAAGGTTTTATAAGGTATTCAAAAAGGAAACATCGCCTTTGAAGTTAAACAAAGCGCCAAATTAAATAAACAACACAAATACCCTTTAACAGTTCAGTTAAAAATACAAATTCTAACCGCAGCCCGGTTTGAAATCACGCTCTGTTTTGTTCCCATTACGGATGCGTGACGCGACCTCATCGCACGCAATCAGCTGTTCAAACGCGAAAATGTCTTTTGTAAACATGTTTATAGGATTCCGCCGAATTCGGCCGAATCCCGATCGGGAACGGGACGAAACGAACTGTCCAATTAGGAACATACCAATAATGAGTTGTCAAAACAAGGGGTTCGGCCTGTCAAATTATAACCGCTGGTGAATCCATCCTTTAGCTAAAGAGATAAAGCTGAATTTCGCTTGACAGACTTTTAAATGGGTTGCCAAATTTAATGCCAAAGTTGAATTGTGAAAGTTCGGTTCTCGCTGCGTAGTATATGCTTGAAGTTTAAAGCAAATCCAGCAATTAGTGTGTGCGTATTCGGAGTTTTTCGGTCGTTTTAAATTTCGCTCGAACGGGCTTCCCTAGTTTGTAAAGAGAATTGTGTTTGTTTTGAACTCTTTGGTTAGAAATGTAAACGTGTATTTTGAATAGTCCTTGAAACATTGGGAAAGCCCCGCACGTGTTTCAACGTTGGTAACAAACTTTAAACTATCTACAAAGGGAATATTAAAATTTCAGGGTGAATTTGTAATCAGTCGACAAATAGTAGGTAAAGGGTTTTTATTTATAACACACTAAGGTGAAAAGAAGTTTAAGGTTAATAGAAAGATGAATAATCTTTACATTTATTTGTTACATTAGCTAATGTATTAAACACTTGTATACATAATTATAAAAATAAAAAGCAATACATAACGCCCGAAGTTCACAATTTTTATATCATTCAATTTATTGTCCGTGCAGGTAGGAAGCATTTGCACATTGCAGTTAATGCAGTTAAACCTTTTTTATATTTCTCTCCATTTCTTGCTCTTAAGTAAAAAAAAACAATCGCAATTAATTGCTATTATAAACCTATTTCAATAAAAAGTTTGATTCCCGTTTTTAATTAATAAACAATATTACAATTACAAAAGACTCTTTACACGATCCATAATTTCTTAAACATAATCGTGTCGCCGCAAAACTGCCTCGTGTAAAAGCCAATATCCGGTTTATAATCACGATACTAATTTCAAATAGATTAGCGACAACACTTTTCTGCCTACTCGTTTTTGAACTTGGAACATTATCCCGCGGTTTCATTTCCTCCCGGGCCATCGCGATTGGCCTGAAAGGTTCGACAATATGAGACGTCGGGTTTAATGGCGTTATTATTAATCTGGAGTATAATTTCCCTCCGGGTGATGGATGGAGACGGATGGCGGGCTCTTTGAGTAACTTGTATATTAAGTGAGGTTAGGTCAAAGAATGCTTAAGCGGCGATGTGATACGGTTTGATGTTAGCGTAATCGTCGAGAGATTGATACTGAATGATTTGTTTATGTTTTATATTGCTTGTTTTTATTACGTTCAAAGTTTTAAAGTTGTTTAATTATGTTCGTATACAATACAATACACGATAGTACCTAGTTCTTGCGACTTCTAATAACATAACATTCTAATAACATATCGATTACAGTAGCTAATTTTTTTAAAGAATTCATTCGTTTTGCAAATGAACTATCTTAATAGTTTATGAGTGTTTGGATTTCTAGAAAAAGAGATAAAACATTAAGTCATCAGTGAAAGCCATTATTAAGAAATGTTTACTCTTGTTCAAGCTTATCAATTATAAAGATGTATAAACTTGTTTTTATGTCTTTTAGGCAGAAAATTGTGAAAACAATATTAGTTATTCTTTGACCGGTCCAAAGTTGATAACGTGAGAGGGGTATGTTTGAAATGGAACCTATTGCGTGACTCTATTCCTCGGGCTAGCACCATCACCTTTAATAAAGCTTCGTTCCTAGAAATTTAATAAACCCAGCCATTGTTCTATCAGGGTGCAGTTGGGATCATAAATATTTCAATTTTGATTTTGGTAGGACTAATTTTAAAGCGAAATATGTTTATAATGCATACCGCCATATACTGATATTAAAATGCGTAAGTATTAAGTACTTTTAGCATGAAAATGTAACAAATACCCGTTATGTTTTCACTGTTAAACCGCTAAATCGTTTAAGATTTGATTTGGTGAAGAGATCTTTTTAGACTCTGGGAAGGATATAGGATATTTTTATTCTAAAAAAGTAAAAGGAAATTAATCACACAAAAAGAAGATATTACTAATATTAATATGCTACCTGGTGACAGCCTCAATTAAAATAGCACCAAACCTACTCGTTCCGTAGGTGTCGCAAGTGGAGACCAAAGGAGTGCAGACAGCGGCAAAATAATGTTAACACTCTTTCGTTTTACCAACCTTACATCGTTTTATTAAGTGTCAAAATTAGCCAGAAGTGTTCATACATACTATTACTTTTTATTTCTATATATTTATTTCTTTCTTTAAAGCCATAAGTACGCTATATGAAGCATTTTTTTAATGACAGCTATTGTCATGTTGCCTCATTTAACAAACCGAGACGTGTATAATCCACACTCGTTAATTTTGTCCAAAAAGCTATAAATTGAAACTCACTACTTAATAATTGATCGCGAAACTATACCTAAACATAGGCAGATTTAACGAAATAGTTAGATATGAGATCAGCAGTATCTCTCCATTACTACCAAATTAAACTAATCTTCAATCTCCAATTTTAAGACCAATGTACGAGTATAGACATTGTTTGGGTCTATTTCCAGCAATTGATGGCGTTGTCCCTCTTTAGATTACGCTGTGTTGGCATTTTTCCGGGTACATATATCTCCACCCAGAGGCAATATGATTCATACAGTTCTCAATTTGTAAAAAACAATGATTTATTTAAAGTACGTCAGATTGACAGTTCATCAGATCGTAAACAATGACCAAATCCTCCTGCAGTCACCAGCACTGGACTGTCTGATACTCTGATGATGAAAAAATAATTACTTACTGCAGTTCCTATACGCCCACCTGCCATTATCATTGTAAGTACTTACTAAAGCAGAATGAAACAAGTGAACCGGCTTTACCTGCGAACAATGAATTGCATATGAGCGTTTCGTTTCACATATTGAGTGTGCTTTTATAAATATAAGCAAAAGTTGAGGCTCCATTCACGAGCTTTCGAGCCCGTTCATACGGCGAGTGTCGCGGTGGGAGTGGTATAGTGCGCCGAATAAGTTTTGTCTCACTTTTGCAGACAAAAATTATTCGATTAAAATGACGAATTTTGACGACTTCCGTGGCGGAGTGGCATACACACCGCTTTTCAAGGTGCTCCAAGGTCCCGGTTCGACTCCCGGACGGGAAGAAAAAAATTGTGATCAGTCTTCCTGAAATACCAAGTATTTGGTTCTCCATAATAAGCCTGATAAACGAACTTATAATTAATTGGGTACGAAGGTTTATTTCACAAAATGTAATAACTAGAGGATATTTAATTAAAAAAAAAACATAATACCCTCAACTGTACCTCGAAAGTAGGCCTGACTAAAAATAGGGGCCCATTTAGATGAAAGACTCTTGGGCGCTGTTTCAGAGGGCCGGCTGAACTTTTTAAATATGCCTCGGGAACTACTCAGCTGTTATGTCTCAGGATAGGACTGATTTGTCTATAAACTAGAGACGTGTCGTGTGATACTGGCACGTGTATAACACCATTTCTCTTTACATAAATAAATAAATAAATGTGGACAATATCACATACATTGCTCTGATTTCAATTTGAATAACTATTTAAAGCACTCGTATTTCGGAAACCAGAAACAACGAAGATGCCACAAACATCCAGACCCGAGAAAATGTAGAAAAAGCCTTTTTTTCTACATTGACCCGTCCGGGAATCGAACCCGGGACCTCGGAGCAGGCGCCACCTTGAACACCGGTGTGTACGCCACTCCGCCACAGGGGTCGTAGTTACATGGGTGTTTTACCTACTAAAATAAAGAAGACGGAGAAAAGTCAAAAGAATACGGGCAGCAAAGTCTAGTATATGTAAGTATAATAATTTTAATACTTACGGCAAATTCTTCCCTTGGAGAGGCCTGTGGTCACTGAAGTTCTAACACCACGTAAGTTATTTTTAAGAACTTTTCAGGACAGCTAAAAAACCTTTTTGCATAATTCCCAACCGCAGCTGACAGGACCGCTCAATGTATGGAACTGGGCTGGGCTTCCGTGCTGTTCCTTTTCCGTGATTTCAAAGGTTTTTATTGGTCGTATCTTGAATCTGACTGGGTAAAAAGACGCGTCTTTCGATTCACTAGCGAATGGCATCAAAATGTCAAAACCGCCAAAAATGACTAAGTGGTGTTAGAACTTCAGTGACGCTGTGTGGACTAATATAGGCTATTGATAGTGATGATGGCTTGAGATTTAGTGACCAAATTTTTGTTCAGCATTTTATAAGTTTCACTGTCAAATCAAAAAAAAGTTGCACATTTCATCACAATCTCTTATTACAGCAAATTTACGAAACGGATTAAGATGATCTCAAATTCAAATAGATTTTAAATTTTTCTGATTTTTTTAAGGTCCATGGATATCTCATAAGTTTCCAATATTATGTTACAGCGAGCAAACACAGCTCAGTAAAAACAAAAAGATATTTTTAACTTTTTCTTTGTGATGTACCAAATTTTTGGGGGAATAACGAATTATGTTATACTACTCTCAATTTAAACCTACAAATTTATTTTACGAACAGTTCGTATCAATTTAGTTCAATGGCCTTGGCTCAATGTAAAAAGTCAACAGTATAAGTTGTTTTGAGGGGAAACCCTTTCGTTACCTATTGCAAAAATACCCGAAATGCTCAATTCTAAATGTAATAATAATTGGTAAGAGTGATGCTTCCCACCGAAGCGGACGTCTGACATTAAGGCGCCAACGTCCTGCTTTCATACGAGATACAGACAAAGAGTATGATGTATGTTTTGGAACAGAGGCGTCATACTAATTATTTCTATGTGTGATGCCTAGTATGTGTGACATAAATTTTATTCAAAATGCAATTTGCAAGGGTAATGTCATGTGACATATTCTGAAAGTTAGCAATAATAAATCATTCTTATTTTTTAGTTCTCTTCTAAACACTTATGCCATGTAATAATATGTGATTAATGTTACATTATATCAAACGTCTAAGTAACTGTCAGTACGTGACTGAACTGCGCTAGTACTACATACCTAACCTAACCAAATCATAGTCTGCTTTACTTTACACACTTATTTTTTTAAATTGTTTATATTTTCATAGGTCTTAAGTAATTATGATAAACGATTAGTTCAAGAAATATATAATACTTAATGATTCTAGTATATTTCATATCCGGTGAATAAGTTTGTTTCGGAAATAAAAGCACATAAAAAGAAAGTCATTCAAACTGAGCATTCTAAGAATGGCACTGTAAACATGACACTCAGTTAATCTAATTTAAACCTTTTAGTTGAGTTCTCAGTACTAAATTGAAGGCGCGTTTTGAGGAACTCACAGGAAGGCGCCAATATGTAGCGCTTATGACACATACTTAACAAAGAGCATTTGAGATAAGCATGTTATTGGATTAAATTTAAGTGTCTTGATGTGCAGTTAAAGTATTAGTATTCGTTACTTAAATGAAAAACGTTTTGCGATAAGCGCATGTATAAAAATTATTTTAGACTTGTATATACTTTGATAATTTGAAATTTGTATTAAAAATAGAAACTCATATATTTTTTTTGGTATTTCGCTGCAGGATAATAATAAATCATTGTTTAGCTATATTCCTAGCAGACAATTTTAATTGTAATAAAGGCTTCAAATTCAATGACGAATAACAAACAATCACCAGTTGTTCCTCAAGGAACTATAAGAACTAGCCTACTGAAATTGTCCTTTTTTTTGGAATAAAAAGTAGCATAATCTATCTCTTCGCTCAAGATCCGTTTAGCCGTTTTGGCGTGATAGAGTGTCAAATATCTACATAAACTTTTCCATTTAAAAGATAAAATTATTACACAATCATAACAAAAAGTCGTATCTGCACATCAGTCACTATAATACTTAATCTATGTCAGTGTAGAGTTACATCGACAGCCGCAGATTTCATACTCTCCATAGAGATTCGCAGAGACGTGCGGTGTCGGGTTATCGGGTTAGTCAATACGGTCCCTCGTGATTGTTCGTGTTGAGAATAAAAATAATATCGCCCTGAATGTGCGTTTTTGAGGGATGGATCAAAGGCTGCGGTGAAAGTATAGTAAGTATATGTTTATGAATCGTTATGCATAGATAGGGTAATAACCTGACCTATATACGTGCTAAGCTTTAATAGAATTATTATTAATTTGGTCAACTCAGTACTTAAAACAAGATTTAGAAATTTCTAAAAGGTAGAGTTCATCATCATCAGTACTCTGCTAGACAGTATTTTGCCATTATTAGAGACATTGGCAGGTAGGTTGAAGCATTTGTGCAATTTATTGGCCATTCAGAGGTGTTTCTTTTATTTTTGTTAATCTGTCAAAAATAACCAGGATTATCTTATTATTATTGAAACTTGTCTTATGACAGTGGGTGATCATCAGAGAACCAATTTTAAAATAGAACTTTACTGTTTGCTGAATAAATGTGGGTTTCATTTGCAAGAATTGAACATAAAAGATTTCATAGCTATTGTTTCTTCGTCTGCAATCGTCATAAAACGGTTGCATTCGCACATTTCTTCATTCATCATTCATGATTGCCTTTGTCTACAAAATAAACGTATACCAAACATTTGTTTATAGTTGTGGATAAACCAACTCTTTCTAACTCTTTGGATACAAGTCGTAAAAACACTCGACTCGTCAGAGATCTGTTAAAAGCAGCTTAGAGAACTGAGACTAAATTATCTTTAAAGAATAATTAAATGGCACGGACCAGACAAGACCAAAAATCTCTAGATTTGATCCAACTTGATGATCTCCTCTGAGTAGTTACGGAGTAACACAAGATATATCTTTAAAATTTGCTAAATAACAGTAGTTATCACTATCACCAAGTAATCAAGTAATCATTCCCTTACGTAACGAAGTAAATGAGTTCGCTTTGAAACTTTTGAACTCTTCAAGTCATCATTATTCTACGGACCTGACTCAAGTCTCACGACATCGAACGATAAATTGCGCGTTTTAGGTGAAACATTACAACGAATTGGCTTGTACGTAAATAAACTAAATAAGAGATGTAACTAGCAATAACTTGCAATAACGACTTGGCATCGTCGCTTCAGACATTTAACGTCGGGGACCGGTTTGGGAGTGCGTAGTAATTTATTTTGTGAGGGACGCGGTCTGGGTTGCAGAAAAGTGTAGCATTCCAAGTTCAGTCTATTTGAGGACATAGTTTCTATTTTTAAGCATTTGAATAAAGTGGTGTAGCTTAGTGGCGGAGTGGCGTACACACCGGTTATCAAGGTGTCGCCTGCTCCGAGGTCCCGGTTTCTCGGGTCGGGTGTTGTGGTACCTTCGTTGTCTCTGGTTTCCAAAACACGAGTGCTTAAAATAGTTATTCAAATTGGTATCTGAACAATGTCAATGCTGTCCACTTTTCATTTGTCCTCCTTTAATATAAATGATACTTTGCAAAAGCAAACTTTATATTATAAATATGAATATCACGCTAAAACGACTGAACAGATCTTAATGAAATTTGGCAGAGAGGTAGTATATGACCAGGAACAGCATATAGGCTTCTTACAATCCTGGAAAAATTAAAAAGAACATACGAGTAGTTCACTTTTCATTCTTAAAGACGGTTCCCGTGGAATAGAATAATTATTTTTATATCAGGGTTTCAACGCTAGTACATCTACAAGATCAAACGTAAAAATATATGACCACATTAATTTATCAAGAAATGTTCTAACTCAAAAAATCAATTTTTAAGTTCTACCTTAAAAACAAACAAATACAAAATCTTGGCACAATCATTTATTCAGAATCTTAAAAAGCATATCAGAAGCTGTAATAAAAATATTCGTGTTTCTAACTTCAAAGAACAGAGGTTTTAGCAAAAGTTTGCGTTTACTTATCAAATTTGACTACAAGCTTTTAATTAAAAGATCAAAAAATATCAATTCGTAACCTGAAAATAATTCTTTTGACAGAATAAATGACGGTAAATAAATCATGTGATAAATTACTTATATGTATGACCTTTGACCTACGAGTACCTTACCACATAAGTAAACCTGAAAATGTAAGTACCTAAGTCAGAATGAAAAACTAAATCGCAATAAATCAGTTTACAAGCTCGGTCCAGCAGATAAGACATTGACTGATACTTACACGTCATAAATAACTTACAGTTTCTAATGTCCCACAAATAGCGATTTTTACTTAGATTATCCTGTGAATGCAAAACGTATTTCTTTAAAAGGTGTCACCAAACTAGATGTGAACGGGAGAATCAAAGAAAGTACATTTTCTGATACCGTAAAAGGTAATTTTTTTTTTATGAATGATACATGTGACGATTAATAGTATCTATTTGATAAGCTTGAAGCCTTGGAGCGAATTTTCTTTACATGATGTATTTAAAAAAAAACTTGTATTCTGAACTCACTTCTGAAGCATCCCTTTGAAATTGGCTTATTTATTTTATTTTTATTTATTTTATTTTACATTGGCTTATTGGAAATTGGCTTATACTTTTTTAAATCATGAATGTCATCTTTTGGCTGCTGGTTACGTACTGGGAGTCCAAAAATGTATAAGTTATAAATTGCACTACCAAACAGGTATATTTTAATTTATGTTTTTAATTCTTTAATAATGCAGGTATTTTAAGATACCGTGTGGACTGGATTATAGACCATAATTACCAAATGCCAAGGACAAGTAAAACTGTCTATTCCATTTGTGACGAGTCACTTACAAATTGTTTTTAGATACGACAAAGACGTTTACTTTATACAATTCAATATGTAGCCGCAAAACGAAAGATCATTAATCTAAACAGAGGCTAAGTTCACGTGGACTACAGGTTGCTTAGCACGCCGCGCCCTATTTAAAAAATAACCGGCTAAGTGCGAGTCGGACTCGCGCACGAAGGGTTCCGTACCAAAAAGGCCAAAAAAACGGGTTTGTTGTATGGGAGCCCCCCTTAAATATTTATTTTAATTTGTTTTTAGTATTTGTTGTTATTGCGGCAACAGAAATACACAATTTGTCAAAATTTCAGCTGTCTAGCTATTGCGGCTCTTGAGATACAGCCTGGCGACAGAGCGACGGACAGACGGACAGACAGCGAAGTCTTAGTAATAGGGTCCCGTTTTTACCCTTTGGGTACGGAACCCTAAAAAAACAATATATACAACAATATATAATACGGTATAACCGTAATATTAGAGTGAAAGTTCTATCTCGCCAAAACCTTGGCAGACATTTCAGAAACTAGCAGGAAAAACAGACAGACAGGTAAACATTTTAAAAATGGTTTTAATTTAAGTTTTGTATAAACAAATATAAATTTTAAAATTCTTTAACTGAAAAGCTGTTAATTTAAATATATTGTAATAACAAGATCCAAAGTTGCTCGTCGATCGTCGATCCAAAGCCACGTTCACTAAACAAAACAAAGTGTGATGTCGTCCTTACAGTTTTTCTCTCTGATATTTCGATTTCTTTTTTGCTCTGTGATCTTTGATGTGTTTTCTTTTAGTGTCGACTTCTATTGAAACATCCGAGGGCAATTGTGTAAGGAAAACGATTCGAATGGAAACAAAAGTAATATTTTTATATCGGGGCGTAATATTACGTATCTTATTAGCTTCATGATTCGTTTGTGAAGGGAAAAGGATCCGCGAATCGGAAAGGCTTCTAAAGGGTTATGAATCCGTTATTGGGATTTTCATGTTTATTTGAAGTAAGTAAGCAATGTGCCGTGTGGAAATAATATATATTAACACCACGATTCTCGCTAAAGGCACTGCCTATCTCATTCTATATGAGTGTCGAATGAAAAAGGGTGGTGGTATCGTATTATTGTTGGCACTACACGGCACTTGTAAGAAGATAATTAAGATATATGATTTTTATAACTATGAACATGAATTTTATCTTACTAAACTTACTAAATTAGACAAGGACGAAGCCACGAGAAGAAGTAGCCTTACGATAAGCCACGAAAGCATTTATTTATGGTTTTATGATAAATGAATATTTTATCACGATATCTTTCTTCAAAGCACAAACCAAATTAGAAGAGGACAAAGCCGCGAGAAAAATTGCCTATAGTTTATATATACTAATATTATAAAGCTGAAGAGTTTGTTTGTTTGTTTGTTTGTTTGAACGCGCTAATCTCAAGAAGTACTGGTTCGAATTGAAAAACTATAACATCACGCTGCGACTAATAGGAGCGAAGCATCAGTGAAAAAAGTTGCAAAAATAATCACGATCATAATAACAGAAATTGACGCGTACGAAGTCGCGGACAACAGCTAGTCGTTTATAAAGTCACAAAAATATTTCTCTATTGATTGAGCTAAGCGAATAGCTATCACAAATTATCTTTCTTTTAAACACAAACTAAGATACTAAGGGTCTGTCGATCACCAACAAAAATACAATGTAAAGTAAATGTAAATCCGAAATCAATAATACAATATCTAAATGGAATATGGGATAGATCCGCGATTTGCTATTCAAATACGTTACTTGTTTGTCGGGAAATGATCGCTCTCACCCAAACCGCAGCCGCAACGCTATGTTTTATCGCTTAACATGCTACAGTATAGACAAGTGTAGTAGGACAGCTCGATATTTTTTTTAGAATTTAGGATTTTGTATAAACTTTTTGCTGTTGCTGTAACTTTTTATTTGATCTAATCCATCTTTCTTTGGTAAAGCGAATGTTGTACTCACTACGTGAGCTTACTTGATATTTTTTGTCTTGGCATCTCTTTTTTGGAAAACAACTAATTTTCCTTTCCAATAATATCGAGTTCATTCAACTATGTGAAAGAAACACGGCGAGTCAACACATTATAGACATGAGTAGGTGAACCTTTAGATAAATCAAGTTTGTGGATTTTAATTAAAGCTACGATGATAAACTACAATCACTTTATCATCATTAGTTAAACACAACTAAACAAGTGCCTCTCCAAGACGAGGCTTTTGAAACAACCGCCACCTCAGGGAGGCGGATTGGCGACCGCTATTTGGCCAATGGTAAAGAGACGACGCTGCTGTCCGTATTCTTTTGGCAGTACTTTGTTAGTCGCCTCTTAAGCCACCTATAGGCAGAGAAAGGGGGGTGCTATTCTTTAAATGTACTGTTTTTTTGTAGTTCAAATCCCAATAAATTCTATTTTAGTGCACAGCATACGGCTGATAATAGTGACCGAGTTTCTAGAGCTCCTTCTTCTCGGCACTGGCCCACAATTTACCCGAGGCAGTGGTAGGTTTAAATATTGGGACGTGTAAAAGCGCCTCCAGGGGCCTATTTGCAGAAATAAAACTGATTTTACTGATTTTACGTTTTCGGAAGTAGGTTTACTGCACCAACTTGTGTTATGACAAACCTACATTTCGCTAAAATTATTATATCTAGAGTGCATACATTTCGTAAAACTATCATATATTTCAGTCTGTAAAGCTTTTACTGTATGAAGAGAGTGTAATATAACATAAGGGAAAGAACAAATATACCGGAAATATTATTAGTAATATCGACTTGGAAATAACTTCATCCACATCTTTTGACGGAAAGTCGTAATAATTATATATTGTCTTTTTCATTTTTATTGTGTCTTACCTAAAATAATAATGTGTGCAATGAATTTGTTTGTTTGTTGGAAGCTTAAGAAAATCTATAACATCTGAGTAAAATTGTGAATTTCGTTAGTGTCATCAAACTTCGATATATTACAATCTTACCTAACCTAGCCTATCGTGATGTTATTTTTAATAATCTCACGAGTTGTATGATAGAGCTAAATCTAGACAGACACTGTAGAGTAGTAGGATTAATGACTTTATTGTAGGTTGAATAATTGATAATAAATAAATAAATAAATGTGGCCAACATCACATTCATTGTACTGATCAAAATTTAAATAACTATTTAATGCACTTGTATTTTGATAATCAGAAACAGCAAAGGTTTTGATAATCAGAAATCAAACCACAAACACCCAGACCCGAGAAAATGTAGAATAACACTTTTTTCCCCTTGGTCTAGTGGTTTAAATACCGGGTCAAGATCTCGGGGTCCCAGGTTCGATCCCCGGGTCGGGCAACAAAAAGTTTCGAATTTTCGAACGTTGCTCGTGTTTGTGATCACCAACCCGCATTTGGCAAGCGTGGTGATCATGCCAGTTCCCATCGTTGCAGTGGTAACTTGAATTCAATGATGGAGGCCTTTTCCCTGCAGTGGGATGATTATAGGCTGATACTACGCTACACTTTATTTACATTGACCCGGGAATCGAACCCGGGACCTCGAAACAGGCGACACCTTGAAAACCGGTGTGAACGCCACTCAGCTATGGAGGTCGATAGATGTTTGATAGATATTCTGATTTTAATGTATGTAAATACAACGTATTAGAAGTTCAAGATCTATTGGGACGCTTAGTCATATAAAAAAGATGTTCTGACACGGTACGGTACATTGTAACATACTAACTTTAATTGTTTGTCAAAGATCGATCGGCCAATTTTAGTATCGTACATTCAAATCGTTATCACCCATAAAATGCAAATTTATTCAAACATAAAAGACAATCACACTAATTCATTCGGAATAACAATGGCTACTGCTTTCCCTTTTATTGAGTCTCTCAAAATATATTTTAAGATAAATTATATCCGTTCTTAATATCGAGAAAGTATCATCGGACTCGACGGGGCAATAGTGGTAGGTATTATTTATGCAAATGTTACTAAAATTAAAATTAAAATATTTATTACGAAAACAAAAGCCAATTTTGATAATGATATCTTGTTTGGCAATGGCTCTAAATTGGTTTCTTATTTCAATCTTTTTCTTAATTCCATTTTCAAATATAATTTTTCAAGTTTGTCGACGATATTGTTCTAAATTTTCCGAAAACAAAATCATTGCAATTGTCCTACCTACTTAGTCAAAATGCAAATTCAAATTCAAATTGAGATCATCTTCTTTGTATCGTCATAAAAAAGATACAATAAAAAGTTTAATTGTTCAAATTAATTATAAATAGGTACTTGATTATTAAATGGTATTATCGCCACTGACCATAGTGATGTAAAAATACCTATTGAATCTGACTATACACATTCCAAGAATGGTGTCGGCGCTAACACAACATTTTTGAATAGACGATAATGGACAGCGGATGAACAGCGTGCCACAACAGAGTTATAGACAGAATGGTCGCATAAGGTGCTAAAATAGCAGGGTGCGATGATATACATCATGATTACTCAGTCAGTCTTTGATTAGTGCCTGTTACTATTAATTGATCACAAATGGAACTGAAACGTGGTCGCTTAATATGGGTCACATAAGAAGGCTCAAGGTCGAGCAGCGGGCAATGCAGAGAGCAATGCTTGATATTTATCTGCGATATAGAATCAAGCATTAGGAAAAAGTTTTATTTTAAATACGACCTTCATATACGACTGATTAATCATCATTCATCACACAGAAAACAGATCTTTGGATTTACGAGTACAATGTGCATTGAAGTAAAAGAAAATTTTAATGTATTAAAATCGCGTTTGTTCAGGTTTCACATACATTTGACGTTTACAATACGTTCGAACGCTATAACGCCGTAAAATTATCTTTCGTTTCACAAAAAAAGATGTTGCAATATCGGTCTATTTTAAATTTGACTGTAAATAAATCCTAAGGGTGCACGACGAGGATTGGTTATTTCTTGTTAATTACCTATTGTTGTAACTTCAACTTGATTACCCCACCCGTAAAAATTAACTGAAAACCTTCAAGTTAAAGTCAATATTTTCGTTTGTAAACTGGAATGTTTTACACCGGTCTTACTATTCTCACTTCCACTGCGTTCATTGCCCACGCGCACGCGTTAAACTAATAAAGGGATTGAGCACCCACATCGTTTCTCAACACTATTGATGACGTCACGAACAATGAGGTCGTCATCGATATTTTATAGCACTTATCATTGTATTTCAATGGCGGCCTTTTTTAAGGAATGCGACAGTTTATTTATCGTATCAAATATATGAATAAAACTGTTCGGTTAGTTGTTTGAAATGCTATTGTCATTAAATGGAATTTCCGGACTTAAAATATAATATATTAAATATCAGCCCGATGTTTTTTTTCCTTGATTTTTACACAGAATCTATGGAGTACCTACTTACAAAGTATAGTGACAACTGAAGCCTGTTTATATTTAGCCCAAATAACGTTTGACTTAAGTTTAATTTTATGACTCGTGATAATTTGCATTAATTTATAGAATAGCGTATTTACAACTTAAGAGGAAACACTACGGGCGAGAGAATTGAAAAATAGGTATTTGTAAAATCTATTGCTGTCGCACAGTGCCAAACGCCTTCACCGCAGAGCGTGATAGAGACAACTGCTTCTTGGATCGAAAATACCTACTAAAAGCACACCAAATCAACGTTTCGTAGTCCCCCGATTACTTTTCCAAAACTAGACCGATTTAAATACTTTTTTCATTTAAAATTAAAGAAAGGCTTTTTTCTAAAATTTTGCCAAATTTGTTTTCTGGATGTTTGAACACAGCGGAAAATCTGGCTATTTTTTTTTATTTTTGAGGGCTCATATCTCCTTAAATAATTAATTTATGAAAAAACAGAAAATAAAAACATGCTAATAGTAGCCATATATTTTTTTAATATAAAATATTGCTCTACTGGCTTTATCCAGGGAGGAAACAGGGGACTACGTTTGTATGAAAAAACGGCCCTTGTTTCCTCTTAAAGAACAAATTTACATTATAACTCAGAAATGTCATGTATGGGCGTACAATATTTGCGTGTAAAAGCAAATGCATTCGAGCGAAGCCAGCAAAATAAGCTAGTCACATTTGTTCCATCCATGTGCTATTATTGATTATTGAAGAACAAGATGAAGCGGTTGACACTTTCATCGGAATATTTTACCGCATACAAAATCAAAACTGTTAACACAGCATGTGAAAGCTACACCTCCCATGCATTCTATTGATGGCGCACATTAAAAGGTACATTTCATAGAAAAATACTCGAAGCGGCTACAAGTTCTCTCATTGTGACCACGATGGCGCTATTAATTTGATAAAAAAACCCACTAATTGGAAAGGTTTTATGGCGCGAACGCATCGGCGCTCACATATACAACACAGTGCAGGTAGAACAAACTGCACATTAAACGCAAAATAGAAAGAACAACCCTTTTTTTAGTACAAAGGAATCCTGTAAGTACATGAAACGCAAAAGTTACATAGTTTCTACAATAACCCCAAATGTATTGAAAGATAACTATAGGTTTGGATCTTTATTAGAATGAACCATTACAAAAAAGTCAATTTGGTCAGGACGACGGAGTTTGGAAAGTAGATTAATTAACTAAAATATTGGAAGAAAATTATTCAGTTAAATGATAGCAAACTTGTATACGATTTTCGCGTTGTGACAGCGGACAAGACACCCAGTTTAAAATGCCTCCGATGCCCGACTATAACCAATCCACTCCTATCAGACATTTCCAAAAAACGTTTCCTCAATTGGCTTTACCGGGTATAGAACCCGGGACGCTTGCACTGCATGGCAGTTTAATAAAGTCACAAAGTTAAAATCATTGCTTATTAGTAGCTTAAAAATGGCGTACAATCGCATTACAGAAATGAGCTACGTTGCACATCTTCAGTCATGTCGCAACCTAGATATAAATAACTCAAAATTGTATTTTACAAGCGTCAAAAAATTTATTATTTTTCCCACTATCTAATAAATTGAATATGTGACGTAACAACAACAAAAAGGATATATTTTTATAATGAGTATGACAATTCTGGCACATTTAAATATCTGAAGAGTGTAATATGAGAATGAATTTCAAATTACGTTAGCTCATTCTGCATTAACATCTAATTTGATCTATTTGAAAGGTACAAAGGGCAAGTTTTTTTAATCTAGGTGTATCACAAATGCAGTACGGGCTGTTTTATCTGACTTATGTTTATCCACACCTATAGCTGCTATATCATGGTGGACGGTGATAAATTTCGTGTATTATCTATAATGAGATGCGTTTTTTTTATCAAGCGTTTACTTAAACGGTCGTTATGTCCCGGCGAGAGGTAGTTTAGTGTTCCATGTCGCATATAATATCTGGATAATTTTCTGTTTTACGACACTGGGCTGTAGAAATTGTTTTCACCAACAATTTGTGAGACAAATCCCATAAAAACATGATGTTAAAAGCGACAGGTCTCAATGTAATGGCGTCAAGTGTAGCTGAAGCTGATAACTAATTATTTCATTTATTTTATTCGAGTGTCAAAAGAGAAAGCTCGTTGAATTAAAATGTATTAACATAAGATCATTTTTTTAAAAAGCGTAAATTGAATCATCATTAGTGAAAGCTTCCGCAAAATAGTAACACAGTTTGCTATACGTTTAAATGATTTTAATTGATTGATTCAAATTAAATTAAAATAATTTTCGTACTACAATCTATGATATAAGATTTTCTGTAATAATTACATTTTTATAAGTATTCAAAATTATAAGTATTTTGACAATATTATGTTACAGTATGTGATATATCTGTACAAAGATAAATGTCATGTCAGTCATGGCACTACTTCAAGTATTTTCAGTTAGTTTTACACAATAAACAGAAATGGTCGCATGCTGAATCATTAATACTTGCATTAATAATACGGTTAGCCATGCATGTAAACTTCTTAAATAAAACATAAATTTTATAGTTAAGTAAGCATATTCCATTTTTGCGAATGCAATATTTACAGTGAACTTTTCAACTAAAAAGCATTTTAACAAATGGAATACGTTCGTCGGTCATTGCTTGTTTAGCATCAAAACATGTACCTACGCGATTTTTTTTTTCTCTACAAACAAGTTTCAGTCAGAACTTACGTCTTGAAGATGTTTTTTTACCAAGCAATGCAGTAATTACCTGTAAAGAGAAAATGTCACAATTAATATATTTTTGTCTCGCCACACGATCTATCTCTGCACAGTGACATCTCGTGGTGTACTTTGAAACTAATCTCGCCCGCCACTGTCAGTATAATACTAGCCGGTAATATAACGTGAACAACCATAGTTTGAATAAACAAAACAATCCAGTAGTTTCATTGTCTTAGTCCCAACGCAAAACTATTCACATACTGTTTACTGTTCCACCTAACGTTTTCATCTCTGGAGCGAATTCCAGGCCTCAATACCATCTGTCACTGTGCTGGTATAGTCTGGAATTCTAGAATACAATTATGGAGTGAATTGGAGCATCCACAATCGCCCACACTTGCGTTATTCGATATTAATTCAGCAATGAATAACATTATGCTGGAGTGAGACAGCCGAAGTAATTTATTGTGTGCTTTCCATTCTGGGAGGACAACACTACAAATAACTTGATAAAGTTACGAGCAACTGAATACGGATTCAGCCAGATATACCTGTAGGGATTTGAAATGATAATCTGTACTGCATAGTTATGATAACATGATTAAATCAGCAATACGGTTATGATATTCAGTTTCGTTTGTCTTATTTACTCATCTGATCAATTCAGAGTGAATGATACAAAACGAGTTCTTGAGTGGAAATCGCGTCTCCGCAAACGTAATGTAGGACGCCCTCAGGCCAGGTGGATTGATGATTTGCGCAAGGTGGCTGGAGCTGGATGCGAGAAGCCGAGGATCGACCTAAGTGGCGTGCAATTGGAGAGGCCTATGTCCAGCAGTGGACTGCAATAGCCTGATGATGATGATGCAAAATGCTATTCATTCAATTATAAGCATGTCCATACATATTTGACATGTTATTTGACAATGTAGGTATAGCAATTAAATTATCCTTACTCGCACCTATTAAAAATCAAATGCCCTATTATGATCATGTTTACACAATCTATACACAATTATATGTAGATAATTTTAAAACAGTCTTTTTATACAATTCTGTTAACTTCCTTTTAATACGAGTACGTTTGCTTTCCTTCAATACGAAACTTCTGACCATTACAAACGTAGTGTTTTGTAGCTATTTTTACGACTATTTTTCTACGTTATTTTCCATAACATCATACGATACTGGCGTACGTGGCTCGTGACCACCCATATTCGCAGAATCAATTATGAAAACTACTTATCATTGCCAAAAATTCCCATAAATCATTAGAATAAGGCGATGACCCCAGGTCAACCCCTTATCATCTTATTTTTCTAGTTGAATTCCGCAAACTCCCGATCACGCGTTTAGAAATAAAAACACTTGTTTGTACAGTACTTTAAAATTCCCGAATCGCTTAGGATCGATACATTTTCATCTTCAACCACCATGAAGACTCATCAAGTCCGGTAACGTCCGACACGCCACTACATAACTCCTCCGCCTCCAAATAAAAAACTTGAGAGGTGTCAAGGGACACACAGATGGAACGAAGTTCATTTTCAGTGAAGGAATTCTAATAAAATTTTATTTTATATTATATTAAATTTAGTTTTGATTCTCCCTCTCTCTACCTCTCTCTCTCTTCCCCTCTCCCCCCTCTCTCTCTCTCTTTCTCAGTCTCGCCGCACGGCTTACAACTATAGCAAAAAGTGTCGATCAAAAAGTGTCGTTACAATTTTTTTCGTCTAGCCCCCTTTCGCAACGCGCGATAAGGAACTTCGTTCCAATAAGTGGTACCTTTGTGTCAGCCAGATAAGCATAGTAAATAAAAGTTACCAACCATAGAGTCAATTCTTTATTTCAACACAAAACCACTTGAAGCCAACAGGGGCATAACAGTAGCAAAAAATAAACATCGAATTGAATTTAGTCGATCGGAAAGTATGCGAGTAATACATTTCCGTGATTCATTTATATTTTTATAGATCTCGGGGTCCTTGGTTCGATTCCCGGGTCGGGCAACAAAAGTTGCGTATTTCCGAACATTGCTCGGGTTTGTGATCACCAACCCGCATTTGGCAAGCGTGGTGATTATGCCTGTACCCATCATTGTTGTGGTAACTTGAATTCTGAGATGGAGGCCTTTGCCCTGCAGTGGGATGATTATAGGTTGTTACTTTAGAAGATGGAATAAAATAATATATATTTTTTTTTACTTTTTTATATTATTATCTAAAAAATGCGAAAGTTGTTTAAACTGGAGCATTGGAGATACCCAAAAAAGTATCACTATCAAACTAAATTAGATTCAAGTGAAATATAAAGTGAATTAAAATATCTACATAATTATCTACTTTCTCGACTAAAATGCTATTGGTCTGACGGATCGTTTTTCCACGAAATGCTTATAATAATATGGTTTGCGAGCATTTTCGCAAAAGTTACGAATTCAGCGTTAGTAATGGTTTCAAATTAAAACTTTACATATATCTCAATGATGAACATCGCTGAAAAACATTTAAAATAACTGTAAATGAGGACACGGGAATGTAATCGTAATTTTACCCATGTTCGTACGAGCTAGGGCTACCAGTACTAACGTAAGTAATTGTGATCGCTTAATGTGGGCCTCATAAGAAGACTCATGGTCGCATAGCAAGCAACGCCATGAGCAGAGCTTGATATAATCCTGCGCGATGGAATTAAAAATGAGGCAAAGGAGAGCTAGTATAACTGACAGTGACAGTGGCGGGACAGAGAGCGACATAAAAGAACCGTTGGCCGTTGGAACGGAATGGCAACTAAACACTTTAAGCGTCTGATGACAATTATTTTTAAAAGTAAGACTTACCGTTAGATCCGAGTCAAGTATATCGTGACTAAAACTTCGACTTATTTTAAAATAATTCAGTGCTTTCACTGACCGAAAGCACTGAATTATTTTAGATTTGATGATGATAGATTGCGAAGCGACTACCTACATGATATTTATACTATCTTTAACTAATCAGTAACTTTGTCCAGTTCTCTTTTGAATAAATGAATCGATAAAATATTTATAATTTGGTACAAAAATAACAGAGTAGTAAAACATAAATTAAAAATTTGAAAATTAAAACACCACTTATGTTTCTTACTTACCAAATGGTAGAATTGTAATCCAATTTTCATATTTGCACCTGACAACCCTATATACTTGACGTTAAAGCGAGTACACACTGTGTATTCGAACCGTTATCGAGTGGATGTATTCACAGATAAAAACATTGTGTAAACAGCCTAGGAGTAATACAGGATATGGCAACAGTACCACTTCTGTTGGATAAAGCTGTGAAATATGGAAACAAATAAAATAAAACACTGAGTCTCGCCTTACGGTATAAATTTTCTTTATTCCGGTACTTTGGATGGGAGTTTGTTGATGTTAAAAGATATGCCGACAGTATATTCGTTAGGAGGACGTGAGATGGTCTACCATTCGTATGAGAGAGAAGCTATTAGCCTAACTTTGTCAATAAAAACTCTCTTATTCATTCATCTCATACCGTAGTGGTAGGTCCCCGATTGGACGATTATTTAATGATTTAATTACCTCTAACAAATTATGGTCCTGGCGAACTTTAACACAAAAATGGCACTGACTCAGAATCGGTAACTTATTTCCTTTTGTCGGCTCTACTTTTGTGTGATCTAATTTTGTATTTCTTTTTGATGTCATAAATGTATTCTATTTTTAGGGGATCACAAAGAAACATTTTTATAACAATGAGAATTCTTTTCAGCTATTTATTTGCTTAAAAACGACATTATTTTTGTCTCTTTAAGTCCATTTTATCTATACAGATAACACGAGGGATCGAACGTTTTCGAATAATATCACACATGCAATATCAAAACAATTTCTATGATAATAACTCAAAGAATATTAATGTTAGTTAAATAATTAAAATGCCTACTTCTCACGCGATAAAAGTTACACGTGTAAGTTAGAAATGGAAATTTTAACTCTGTTGTTAGTTTATCAAATTATGAACTTACTCATATTAAATTTACACAAATAGTTTTCTTTTGTTCAAAAGTTTATTTTCTTATGAGTTAAATTATATTTTTGTTATTGTTTGAATTACTTCGAAACTCTTCAATGGAAGTTATTCGATGACTGTTTTTTTCAGTTTTGTTTGATGTAAGTTACATGAACCAGCTGCTTGGTACCCGTTCTTACCATCAATGAAGTCCACAAACCATGGCAACACTGCAAAGCCTCAGGACACAGTTAGTTCTTACTGTGTGACAGGAACATAACTAACGAAAAGAATTAGAGGTGGTTGTTTTAACCGTCTTTCAAATTACCTACTTTAAGACGAATAACACATTAGTCTGCCTGTGACCATGAACGCTGTAAAATGCTCGAACTCAATAAAAACATGTATTCGTCTGTTTAAAATACAGTTCATACCTAAAATAAACGGAGTGATAGTTTCGCAAGGCGCGTTATTACGTAAACACGGGTTTATCAGACTTTATCGTATTATATCGACTCCTTATCGGTCACTGACGCATACCGATTCTACGAGTGTGTTTTGTTCGACTCAAAAATAGCCCGAGCGGTTTCTTTGAAAACCGTTTTGATAGAGTAGTTTCGATGTCATGTGCCAATGTTGGCACAGAGGAATTATATTTGTGCAATACGAATTGTCTATGTTACTACATTTTATTTCTTTGAATATATTTGACGACCTCCGTGGCGGAGTGGGGTACACACCGGTTTTCAAAGTGTCCTGCTCCAAGGTCCCCGGTTCGATACCCGGTCGCGTCAATGTAGAAAAAAGTGTTTTTCTACATTTTCTCGGGTCTGGGTATTTGTGGTACCTTCGTTGTTTCTGGTTTCCAAAATACGAGTGCTTGCTCATGCTGTTCATGTAGTTGTTTGAGATTTGGCGTAGGTACTCAAATTCTTAAATTCACCTTTTGAGGCTTGAAATCAACCAAAATGTCGACTGTCTGAGGTAAGACTTGAACCCAGACCCTTACCAGGCAAACCTTGAGATACCCAGACATTGTTTCCGTCGACCAATTTATAAGCTTCACTCTATAAGCGTACAGAGAACGCAAAAAAGTAAGTAACAACCTCACCCATCCAACTAGTGACCGCCCCCAGTGTTTCTTAACATTCGTGGCAGAAAATGATCACTAAGAAGCATTGAGCTGTGAGCGCAACAGAAAACGTAACAGAGTTAAATCAATGTCTTCGGTTAGTACCTCCAACATCTGAGAGAAATATTACAATTTGATTGCCTTAAGAACAGCATTTATAAGGAATATAAAAGTGCTCTCTCTCTCTCCGATTGCTAATTTTTTTTTTAAATATTAAGTAAATGATCTTTATAGACTATAGAGTTACCTACCCAACTGCTATATATTGTACATTCTTAGCTGTCTCACAAACTTTAGTTACTCAAAGTGCTAGGAAACAAAACAAGCGTCAGACTACGCAAATCTCCCCGTAAGTTACTCCGAATGGAAAGCTCTGCTGTTCAAAGCGTTGCATTCTACAAAACACCGATAACACAGCCTCGCAACGTGTTGAAGCCATGCATGTTAGGGGTGTCGAAAGAAAAAAAGTACGAATTAATGGGACCACTAAGCTATGTGCTGCCTCCAATTGATTGTTTTACTTCTAAACAAAATCAATTCTCAAAAAACTATAACAGTATCATTTTAGCAAATTACTTCTAGTTATATTGAATGGTGTAAAAGAGGATGAAGTGACCAGTATTAAAAAAGGAATGCTTAAATGGTTTGGACATGTTGAGAGGATGAATGAAAGCAGGTTGACTAAAAAGATATATATGACGAGTATGAATGGAAATGTTGGAAGGGGAAGGCCTCGACGAACTTATCTTGATCAAATCGGGGAAGTTCTAAAGAAAGGTCAGGTCAATAGTACCCTAAACCGGCGAGCGTGTATGAAAAGATTAATGAATGTGGATGAAGCGAAAGTAGTCTGTAAGGATCGTAGCAAGTGGAAAGATGTGGTCTCTGCCTACCCCTCCGGGAAAAAGGCGTGAGTGTATGTATGTATGTATATATTGAAACACAGTAAACTTTTCATTTAGCTGTTTATAAAGTTGACTTTGTCGGTAACGCCAAAAGCGGCCGCTCTTAGCAATTATGTACAATACGAAAGAATGCCAGAATGAAAAGCAGTTAACAGTGATTCAATAAATACTAGAGGTAATTTGCTAAACTGAAACTGTTCTTGTTTTTTGAGAATTGATTTTGTTTAGAAGTAATAAAATTAAATCAATTGGGTGCAGCACTTAGCTCTAGCAGTCCACTTAATGTCTTACAAAAAAAAAATGTCTTACACTAAGAGAAAAATGCTTTTGGCGTAGGTACTTTATACGCAATTTGGACGCGTGAAAATTTAAAAAACACTAGAACAATCCACAGGATAATTTTTTTAGGAATATAAAAATGCTTAATAATCTACCTGAGTGCTAAGATCAAGATTCGTAAAGCCGTTTCGGCGTGATTAACAAATATCAATTAAAGTTTCCACATTATCATACATATTAGTGAGATTTAAAACATTTTTTTTTATTAGCAGTACCTACACATAACACGTCGTCAATTCGCTGTGATAACACGATGATAATAAATGTGGACAACATCACGCACATTGTTCTGATCCCAAAAACTATTTAAAACACCTGTTTTGCAGAAATCTAAAACAACGAAGGTACTAAAGCAACAAAATATAAAAAAATAACTTTTTCCTACTTCGACACTTCTGGAAACTGAACCCAGGGCCTCGGATCGGACCATTGCACCTTACACACCGCATTATCTAGTGTAGATGTAGATTTCCTCACAACCCCGTGTATCCAACAAATCAAACTTAGGTCAGCCCTAGCTCGTCGGTGCATAAATCTTTTCTGAAGTAAGTCTGTTTACTTTACTCTCCACCTGGAAACTGCAGGTGTTTTGTGCGAAAAGCGAAAACGTGTTAAGGCTATGTTTTTGTGCTTATTAAATTACGCTATCTGAAAGGGTTGGAAGGGTCGTAACTCCTGGTTCACATTTTGATGGAAATTAAGTGCTTTCAATGAACAGAGCAGCCGGGCATTTTAAGTAGTTAAGTACTTATTGTTGAATATGTTTTCTAAGTTCAGCGTTGCAATATACCTACAGTGTGTAATGTAAATAGTGTTACAAATCGAAAAATCACCACGTTGTTGAGCGGTGATTTTTCAATACTTACATAAAAACATAGGTTTAAATGTAAAATACAACAGATATTACTTATTATGCTTTTATGACGTTTACATGTTTTCCAACGGCAAAATTGAGAAGGTTTCATTTTTTATTTATTTTTTTACGCCCATGACCTCGCTTATCTCTTAACGGGATCGATTGCAATATAATTATAATATGACATAAAAATTAACCTATTAAAATTTTTAAAAGAAAACACCATACCAAAGAATAACAAAATAGTTCAAAAAGGCTACAACACACAAGTAATACAAAAAAAAAACATCGCCGACAATCATCAAACACCCGTTAGAAGCTTATTTTTGATTATTATCATTTTTCTTTTGTCATATAATTACTTTTCCTAACAAACTAAACTTAATATCAAAAATTTTCTTTATTCTAACATTCGCAAGAACCTAACTCCTTTCAGCCGAACCCGCTCTAGCCCATCTCTTGTTTAATATTAGTCAATTTTCAAGACTGCCCGTGTATCCACGTTCGATGTTCAGTGTTCAATTTAACTGAACAACCCCCACCACGTCGCACCTACGGAACACGCGCCCGCGTTATTGGTTCACGTAAAATTTACGATCCAGCAATACCCGGTTATAACTAGACGTAACCGGATTATTCGCGTTCAGCCGGGCGCCCAAAAATTTGTGCGTAATAAGCTTAACATGGTGATAGAGTTTGTACCAGTTTGTTAATTGAAACAAAAGTATTTGACTTTTTTAAAGCAAAGTCATCATAATTATCTTGGCAAAACGAAGCTCACAGCTTGACATAGGCCTTAACTAAGTTCACGCAGGGATATACCAAGCATCGCTCCCTCCATTGCCCGCTGTGCGACCTTAAACCTTCTTATGAGAAACATTTAAGTTTCAGTTCCAAAGGCAACACACACTGGTCAAAGACTTTCGTCTAGTAGTACTGAAGTAAAGCAAATCAGCTATAATTATCAGCAGTGTATTAAGTCTGTCTATAGTTCTCGTAAATATTTTGCTTTTCTGAGTTGTTTTAAAACGTTTGGTCAGACAGGTGATATAAACTCTTTGATACTGTTCTACAGAAACAGAAAGGTCACTTGGTTCGTTTACAACCACAGCATTGTAAGATAAAAAAAATATCGAAAAAATAAGCAATACTTAATGGACAGTAGAAAAACGGCAAATAAGTCGTCAGAAGAAAGCGTGATGTCTTTAAAATATTGTCTTTTGTAAATTGACCTATATAAATTTCTACACTCTCATGTAATAAATAAGACACAATTGAAGAAATCAAGGACATAAAGAATAATTAAATGTTATCTTGTCTTTAAGTTGAATATTAACTATTACGTAAAACCTTCACAATGACTATGACCTGTGTGACCCGGCAATACAAACTATATTCAAATAAAACTTAACAATTAATAATTACCAGCCACTGCACCAACACGACGGTAATTACCGATTCACGTCCATCCCCTACGTCCATTCCATTCAACCCTACAGTCAGCCCCGACAAAGGCATGACAATTGTCACGTCTAACAATTCAAAGTCTACGCCGCAGTGTCACAAACGGTTTGATTTTTGGACACAAAAGATGGGGGACTTTTATCCCGATCCGGACCCGAATTATTAAACCCTCAAGTATATTAGAACAGATGGCAAACCAATCATCAGTAACGAGATCCCCATATAATGTGTGTCAGAGATTAGAAATGTTTATCGGTGACAAATGGCACTTATTGTTATTTGCGACTAGCGATCTGTGTCACCTATAAAGTGGAATGAGGACATTACTGGTATAATAACGATATGAAGTTTCTTAATTGGAACGCGTGAGTCTGTGACTTCTAGTGATAGGTTTATTGCTTTTCAATTGCCATATCAAATTCTTTATGCGATTTATTTGTGCAAATTGAACTAGTGAAACGAAATTCTAAGACAACGTAGGTCAACCTACCCAAAAAGTTAACGGTCATCGAATTAATTTTGAACTCTAAGTCCAACAAGTAGAGATCAATATCAATTGAGAAAATTTGGCGTTTTGTTGTAGGTTGACGTGCTGTTGTCTATACGTCAAACCGTTGGTCCCGGCGTATATCAAAAGATGGAAGTCGTAATTACAAGTCAGTTCAGAGGCTATTCTCCTAGTGGTCCACCCTGGCCAACGGCATCTTTGGTTTTCTAACCAATGATGACGGCTAACAGATCCCTCTGCGGTGGTAGGCTTCGTAAGAGGCCGCCTGGATGCTACCACCCTCCTGCCGGTCCAGCGCCAAACAGTTTTTCTGTGTTCCGCTGGTGTGTGGGAGAACCAGTACCACTTTCAGGGTAAACTCGCTCCATCTTAGGCTTCTTCTTAACCTTAGAGTTAAGTATGTAGTCAAGAGCAATCCCTATCTTTGTGATGATGTACAGACAACAGCACGTCAACCTACCACAAATCGTCAAATTTTCTCAATTGATATTCATCTCTACTTGTTGGACTTAAAGTTGAAAATAAATTCAACGACCTTTAACTTTTTGGGAAGGTTGACCTGCATTTGTCTGTAAATAATTTCATGCAATCCGGAATTTCTGGATAAATACTGCCCTATATCCTTTCCTGGAACTCGAAACTATTTCCTATCTGAAATTTCATCTATGGAATAGTATGGATAGTAATTGTTTCAAATGCACAAAGCTTTATGCATAAAGCAAGCTAAAAATACATAACACCGGGCCCATGGGCTAGTGCATGGGGTTCTAGGCCCGACATGTCGTTAATATTTTATGGTGTACACAGTGGTGTGTCTGTGATCACTACGGATAGTGATTCGTGACTAGGGTTACCAGACTTTAGAAGCTTTTTTGTATATGAAAATACCTAATAAATTTTCAAAAATATTTAATAATAATAATTATAATAAATCATTTATTGTTATAACTGTGGTACACAAAGATGGAATTAAAACATACGTTTCTCACAATTAGTCTTTAAAAAGGCATACAATAGTCAATTTGATAGTTATGATTTGGTTGCATAAGAAAAAACATAAACAAAACACAAATAACGCTTCATTCCAAATGCAGAAGACTAACGGAGGGGAAGGGTTCGCGGCTTGTAACCATAAGGATTTTACAGGTTCCAGACGGGACAAACAGGAACACTAACAAATCACTCTATTTTTTTCTTATTTTATTAAACATTTCTTATACATCCCTAGTTTTATTGACATTAAATATGTACTGCAAGGTCTTGCAAGACCAAAGACTCTGCGTTGATGTACCTTGAACTTTTCATTCAACTTAAGCTTGCAAAGCTTGAAAATGCATTACGATTCTTGCACGTTTTCATTCCTAAGTTTATAAATACAATCGTCAATAAGTTGTTAAGTAAACATAAACTTTTCAGCTCAAGATGAATGCTACAAAAATGGTACAATGTGAGTCATGAAATCGGGATTTAACCTAGATTTAACCAAAAAATACATAAAATACAGAAAACACTACGGTAATTAAAAATAACACTGGCTACTTATCAGCTACTAGTACTTTTTATTATTTTTAATAGGTACTTCTTTTTTATTAGCTTGAACACACTGGCCAGTTGAGTATTGGTTTTTTTTCCCGAAACAGTTTTTCGAACGTGGTCACCCGCGTTGCGTTATTTTTGTTTTTTGTCTAGTGAATAACATTACAACGATAGTTTGCGTTGTTGTTAACTAATAATATGTTATAAATGTTATTAAACTTCAATACAGATTAAAAGTAAATCTAACCGTTTTATAATATAAGCCTAGAAATAACAACTAGTTGTAACAATTATTAATAATAACGAAATTGACTAAGGCGTGCTATTAAATTGTAAGCGATAATATAATGCGGAAAAGTTTCATGATCATAATTATAATTATTTTAGCCAAACGACGCACACCGCTGGACAAAGACCTCCGCTAAGAATCTCTATACAATGACCGCAACAGATTGTAGGTCCACCTGGTAGGGTACTTATCTAGAGACTGTCGTCCCCTGCTTGGTCGCCATTCCAAAACCATTCCGCTCCCAACGGATATTATTTTCACTTATGTGGTTTTTTTTTCAAAATAAATAACTCAAAAGGATTAACTATTTATTATGATAGAAACTTTAAGTATTTTAAATCAATTCTTGCTTTCAAAATGCCTGTATCAATTCCGCAATATATCTAAGTCACAGTGAAATAGGTATACCTAAAATAAACATACAACATTATTTTTTTTCTAACTCTTTCAATTTCATCTTACAAAGCATGGTTAATTGTTAACCTGTTATATTCGCACCAATACCTTGCAGCTGCCTTTGCTTTGACTGGGTCTAAAAGACCTTTGTGTATTTTTATACAAAAAGCCACATCGATTAATCTTTCGTGTATTATGCTCGCCTTAAATCTATGAATTCGTAGAATCGTAATGTATTTAAACTGGAGTTGATCATTTCTTTAAAGAAACTGTACACAAGAATATAGCTAGTAAGGCGGGATACATGGTGATAGAGAGAAGAACCGATAGCCGCTGGGGTGGAAAGGTCCTGGAAATTCAACCACGCACCGCACAAGGTTCTGTGGGCAGGCCTCCACTAGGTGGACCGATGATCTAGGGAAGGAAGCCGATGGATGAGAGTGGCGCGGGAGCGATCATTTTTAAAGGTCTATAAGGGAGGACTATGCCTGGCAATGAGCGTCGGATGATTCGTTGGCACATTTAAACTTTTTCTTATACTTACATGTGTCTACGGTATGACGCTAAAGTATTTTTATTACAAGCACAGCAAGTAATATCAAATAACAATTTTAAGTACAGCCGTATTTTCTATCGTCGATCGTATAATAATTGGTTTCATGTCTTCCCCATCTGATTCTGATTGAAAGGTCGTCCTATTGTTTCCGATCAGTCGATTCAGCGAGTCAGATTGCTTTTAAAATGAAGACAAGTCGGCGAACAAAACTATAAAGAAAAAAATATTGGATGTCTTCAGAAGTATTTTTATTTTGACCGATTCGTAATTTATAAATTGATTTTAGTGTAATAGCGTAAGTCGTGAGTTACGAGTATCAATAATTCTTTTGGGAACGATATTGCAACTAGTTATGCATAGAAGCACAAACCGCTAACGTTAAAATGTTAATTTGGTGACACAATTTTTACTTTTTTAAATTTAATTTATTCAGTGAAAGGATTTTATGATGACATATATAGAACCTGTAATTGACCGAGATAATACTTATACTTATACAATACTGTCTCAAAAGTCGGAGTCTTTAAGTATTGTCTCACAAATGCAATCAACACAGAAAATGTAAGCATTCAAAGATGTTTTTGAATAAATGTAAGTTATAAAACGCATATTGCGAGTAGTCTCATATTTATGTTCTAGACCAAGGAAATAACGTACCTATATGTAGGCTCTAAAGTTTGCAGTATGGGATATTTGTCATCGTTCAAAATCAATCCAATAAAGCTGTCAGTTCGAACCGCGGAAAAAGGGTAGTCATCCAAGGTGACGATAGACCAACCCTTTTGCTGCGTGTTCATAAAAAAAAAAACAGATTAAAACTAGCAAAATGTAGCACTTTTAAGAACCCTGCAGCCGGCGGGCACAGCAACCACAATAAATACTGTGTCACCCCAAAAAAACGACGATAACAATTCACACAACGAGATAAGTAAAAATACGAGCTTGTTAAACCGTAAAAAGTAATAATGGGAGTCGAAAGTCAACAATGCCGGCAGATTCGCGGCGGAATTATGCACGCTATTATGATGGCGGCCATTTTTGTGACACCCGGTCAAATAGACCCCGATGTCCCAGAGTGAGCCTATTCGTAGGGTGATGGTTATGTTAACCTATGGCTATAATTCAATATATATTTTTAACTTAACTTTTTGAGGACTGTTATTGATTAAACTTAATTTTTTTTATGAGAATCCGAATGACAAATTGTTGATTTGGATGTAAATGTATTTTTACGACAATAATTATTAGGATTCTTTTCAAAGAAAATGTTTAAGCTTTAACTTTACATATTGTATTTTTATTCAAATCCTGTTAAGTAAACGTACCTAATTAAAACAAACAACGCACGACAAAATACGTACCTATACGACACATCTTTCCCACTTCAAAGAATTCGTTCGGTATATTTTAGCCTTTTCGGGATTTTTTTAACTACCTCCAAATTCATTAATATTAAAATACACAACCCTCGCATGTTTATTCTGCGAAATGCCGTCCAATTAGGCACTCTTAACCAGCGAAAAAAAATGAAGTTTTTTATTTCTTGCCCGTGATTTAATTCGGAACTACGAGTAGCTGTGTGGGTTACTTCGTTCGTGTTGAATACAGTTGGTCACCCCATATTTTGCGCCCTTATGGGGTGGCAGAAAAAAACAGCTACTGCCTAATATCCCTTCTCAGAGTGTAATTTTCAAGTACCAAAATTTTATTAACATCGTCATAACGTTTCATACTGGCAAGCAATTATTTAGCAAGTTTAAAATTTAGAATACCTACAAGTCCTTGATTAAAACTGTGGACTGCCTTAAGTGGGACGCAAACCCACAGCCAAAAACATAGATAAAATTGCTTTGGCTTACAGCGTAAAGCCATGAGTGAATTCGTCGAAACAAATATCTATATTACGAGTATCTAAGTACCTAGATCAATTCATAGAAAAGTGGCTGGTCCTACTATATTAATATTTATCTTAATACCTATATAAAAATTTCGTGTCACGTTGTTTGTCCGCGATGGAATCCTAAAGTATTCAACTGATTTTAATCAAATTTTGTACACTGTGTGCAGTTTGATCCAACTTGAAAGATATGATAGTTATTAACTCAATTTACTGGCGCATAATTTTTTTATGCACATTATTTGTTTATGGCAAGGTAATTTGGTAAAGAAAAAAATGGTTGCCTGCAAAGTCGGTTTTACGGGCGAAGATTTTACGTGACAACGTCTTTTCACTACAGACACAGCTGACGATACTTTAACCACACGTGTGAACTTGTATTATGACGCTTTCTTGTTTTTCCAACGCCAAGAACGTTCGAGAAAGACAAAGACAGAGACACAAGCATGCGCCGATTCAATGCGCCTAATTCTCTAGTGCTGCGCGCGCGGCAGACCGATCATAGTTGAGTGGGAGAGAGACGCAAGGCATTCGGCGGGCCTCTCTCTCGTTCGGTGACTCATCGTAACGTTACCGAGCGTTACACTTTTTCATAAGTGACTCCCAGCCGCAACCTAATTTAAGACGTTGTCACGTCAAAACGCCATGTTTAATGACAGTGACATTTAAGACGTCATAATCAAATTATATTATTCTGAGGTGATACGAAGAAGACGATCCGTGGGCGGGCCCCCTACAAGGTGGACCGACGATCTGGTCAAGGTCGCGGGAAGCCGCTGGATGCGGACAGCACAGGACCGATCGTTGTGGAGTTCCTTGGGCGAGGCCTATGCCCAGCAGTGGGCGTCGTTCGGATGATATGATGAGGTGATACGAAGTTCGCGAGGTAAGCTAGTAGATAATAAAATGTAATTTCAATTGATTCTAATGTCAAGTAACTGATAATCAGTTCATTCCACTACACAGTAGGAAGGAATATGCCATTTACGCCATGCATGGCCGGCGGGCCAGTATCGGTTTGGGCAATGATGGAAAGAAAATGAGGTGAGGTTGCAGGTTAGGTAGGTCGACGTGTTAAGTGAAACTCAGAATTCTGGACATCGTGTATTGAGAACACACAAGTACAGGTTGAAGTATAATATGGTAGAGAGTGCTTATAACTAATTACAAACTATTTAAGTAAACATAATGCTGAGTCAACACCGTTCGCCAATGTAGCAGCGCGTAACGTTAAGTCGCGGTACAACTACTAATATCGTCATATACTACAAAAATGATGCTGCTCCGTTTATTTTCTAGAATTAACCACTCCTTCTGTTGTTTCTTACAACACCACTACTTCTAATTTGGTACTTATTTGTTTGACGGCAACACAGAGACAATCTTATAAATTAATTACAATCACAGAGCCATTGAATTATTAATGTTTACCAGATTATGCTTTGACGATCCACAAGTAAACTCAGTGTGTGTAAAATCATTTAACGGTCAGATTATGAGTATCGAGATTAAAACGTTAAGTGTACATTTCGAGACAACATCGATATAGGCGAACGTTCATATCCATGTGAGCGATCCATTCAATTAAACATTCAATCGCTGGCAGCGCCCCGCTGCGTCTAGCATTGTACTACGCGCCCTGCGATTAATACCGAGCGAACATACAAATTATGAAATGCTTCTTGGCTCCGACCTGACACAGATTAGCTTACGGTAAGAGTTGATGGTTTAAGGCCCAACTTTCATCGTACTCTGAGAGTGATCGCTTTGAGATTAATTATTACGTTTCTTGAGACGATTAATATAATCTGAGTTATATCACAACGAGATTTTGTACAGTACAGCATATAATTTAGAAAAGGGCACGTGGTCTTATTTAAAGTAGGTACTGATTAAAAAAAACAACTAAAATTTACATCATTAGATACGTTCATGAATAAAAAAAAGCGAGTCTTAGTAAATCAGAAAGGTTTCACCCTTGAGACCATCACATTTGCATAATCTCTATGAAAGAGCAATTCATTATTCTAGACTACAAATGAAAATATACTGGATCCCTTTAGTGCGAGACTCGAAAAATCTTTGCGTAACTCAAGCCTACTCTATGGTCTTATTAAGTGCGCGAGTGCGCCATCAAACGTACCCTGTTATTACAGGCCAAGACGAGGCCGGCCGGCATTACGAGCAATTATGACCGTATCTCGACACGGAGCGGGCATTTCAGTGGGCGTGGCGGTTCTACATTTGAATGACAGCGGTCATTCTTTGCCCGCATTCGAAATTCGAAAAATAATGCTTTGTTTTCTTACTGGCCTGTTCTGTTATTTTTCAATTTGTTTTCTTGGTTGATTTAGATTATAATTACTAAAGAATTCCGTTTTTATAGGCCAGTTAGCAGTATTATCTTTGACTAACGTCATAGTTGTTGTTTAACAGTTTATTTTAACGAATTTGCTTTATAATTCATAATTCATAATACTTTATTTGCGTAAAAACATGGCATAAAGATGTTACATTGTCAGAGTGTGCACATGTATTGCCGGGATTATCAGCATGCAAATATTAAAGATAGGGTACTTCATTACATTTAAAATAATGAGATCTAATAAACATTGTGGTATAAAATATAATAAATGTCAATCGGAATTAAAAAATAATGTCATAACTCATAATAGTGTCATCATAAAATAATGTCAAGTCCATTGGTTAAGAATAATAAGATTAGAATAATAAGATTACTACATCAATGTTCAAGTCAATAAAATTTTCGGTCAACTAATAATTCTTTTACATCATAATTTTTTCCATCTATAAGCCACTTGTACAATTCAGTCTAAAAGATATTGATTTTGTGTTGTTTGATCTCGTAGGGAATCCTGTTGTATATCTTAATACACATACATAAACAACTTTTACTATACTTTTTAGATTTCGGAATGACACTTTAACTACAATTACCTCATTTAGTACAATTGGTCCATTCACTAAAAGGCACATAGGCTTCGCTGTTTACATCCAACTGTTTACATCAAACTGATTTGGCAAGACTCCTTCATAGGACGTATAAATTCTAATACCCCTTTTATTTGATTGTATAGCTAGAGACTTATCTTATACAAAATGTCTCAAAATCAAATTATTAGTATAAAAATCAGAAATTTCCAGAATTTTATATGAAGTAATAGCGATCTAGTATTCAGCAATAAACCGTTTACGAGTCTCAAGCTTTAATATCGCGATTCAGGAGACCCGCCACTAGTCGGTTATGGCGTTGCATCGCAATGCGTGCTTTTATGAATTCCAATATACGTGTCGTTATACTTTTAACGACCTTTATCGAGGTTACTAGCAAAGCTTTTTTGATAGAAGGAAGACGGAGATAAAAAAAAGTATCCGAAACTGATTAAAAAAATACTGGCACCTTTGTTTGTTCAAAGGCATTAACATTAATGAAAAATTAAAAAAATAAGTTATTATTTTTTGTGTCGAGGTCTGTTTTTAGTCGTCGGAGTCGGTACACGATCCAAAATGCGATCTTAGTATAATATTTGGACCGATTGCAACCAGGCCTCGTAAACGTAACATGGGAATAAAGGAAATTTAAAAAAAAAACAGCACTTTTAATGCCCTGGTTTGGCTGGTTTCACAGGCGGAGTGTCTGAATGGGCACAAGTTTTCACACGATCGTTCTATCGAAAGTCTGCCTACAAAGGTACCACCGATTTTGTGGGAAGAAATAAAGATAATTTCTAGTTTTATTTTTGTGCTATAAACAAATGCGAATAAAATATTTAACTTACATGCGTTCAAAAGATTCGCTTGATGTCCAAAACTCCAAACCAAAAGTGGCCCAACTCAAAATTAAACTAATTATAAGGATTTTACTTAAAAATTTGCGGTTTATTAATGCATTCCGTCGTTACAAGTTTTTTTTTTATGTGTTATTAATCTGCAATCAGTACAACTACTATGAGCAGGTGAACTTAAAGATGTAGGCGTGGATAGATATTTGTCCAGCGACAAAGTCTACATTTTAATTGGGTCGAAATCTCTCATCCAACTCACTTTTTGCTGAGTCACTGACAAGAAGCTGTTGGGCCAGTTCGTTCGGGTGAGTTGCCAGGCGTGCCTTGTATTTGGTGCTTGTCTTCCCAATTTCTTCCCTGACTGTGGGAATATTGGCAAAGTGGTGGACTTCCGAAGTAGTGATGAACCAGGGTGCCCTTAGGATACACTTTAGGATGCCATTTTGACACCGTTGGAGGACTTCGATGTTCGAGTGGCTGGCGCTTCCCCATAGTTGAATACCATAGGTCCATATTGGCTTGATTGCAGCTTTGTATATTAAGAGTTTATTTTCTACGGTTAGATATGACTTTCTGCCAAGTAGCCAGTCTAGAGTACGGAATCTTAAATTTGTTTCATCTCGTTTTGCCTTTATGTGATTTTTCCAAGTCAGCAAGTTTTTATGAGACAAGTTTTTAGTTTTAATTTTGACAAAATACTTAAAACAATTATGACACCAATTAGTTCTCGTACAAAAACTTCTCCACTTTCCACCATTCCCCAATTAAATAAGTCCATTTCGTGCATTCGTAATGAACGTAAAAAATAAATATTTCATAGCATTAGTAGAAAGGGGTCGACTCAAAATGATTAATGAGTTGATAGTGGCGCCCTCTACTCGTTATTAGCATACTTTCATGTCTTTTTATAGTTTTATTAGCTCTTGGTTATTAAACACCTTAATTGGGGTTAAGATGGTTCGTTTGATCAAAGTTTTAGGGATGCGCAACACAAAAATTTTATTGTGAATAGGTATTTTGGAATAGTTAACAAGGTTAAATAAAAAAAGGTTGATGTAACCTGTAAGAATATATAATTTTTTGATTTTGTATCGCAAAAAAAGATTAAATAATAACTGACGATCAAATACTATAACTCTTTGAAAATATTTTACATGCTGACATTACTGTAAGTTCCGTCCAAAGTGTCAATAGGTTTAAAACGAAGTTGACATGTTTACTCATGACATAAAATAATATTACTGCAAAACGTGCTCTGGAATAGGATCTTCAAGAAAAACATAAGCTATGCGCAAATGATGCCATATTAAGATAAGCCGGTTAATATAATAATTATTAATATATAAGATAATTTACATAAGCACTTCTGGTGTGGTCTAGCTGCAGTATTTTTATAATTATAAAAACATACTACTGTTTTAAGATCGAAACATTTGATTATATTAACAGTTTTTGATCTCAATCAATCAATTAATCAGCCTATTGCAGTCCACTGCTGGACGTAGGCCTCCCCAAGGGCACGCCACAGTGCACGATTCCCCGCTTTCCTCATCCAGCCACCACCAGCGACCCTCTTCAGGTCATCGGTCCATCTGGCAGGGGGGCGTCCTACACTACGTTTGCCGAGACGTAGTCTCCATTCGAGAACCCGTCTACTCCAACGCTCATCGGTTCTGCGACAAATTTGAACTACCATGGTAAATAAAAGTAACAGCCTATAGTCATCCCACTGCAGAAAAAAAGCAGGGCTTCCATCATTGAATTCAAGTTACCACAACAATAATGGGTACAGGCATACTACGCTTGCCAAGTGCGAGCAATCTTCATAAAATTATAAACTTTTGTTGCCCGACTCTGGGATCGACCCCAGGATCCCGATATCTTGGCCTGGTAATTTTGGGGTGGTGGGATCTACCTCCTAGTGGTCCACCCTGGGCAACGGCATTTTTGGTTTTCTAACCATTGATGACGGCTAACAGATCCCTCTGCAGTGGTAGGCTTCGTAAGAGGCCGCCTGGATGCTACCACCCTCCTGCCGGAGTTCAGCGCCAAACAGTTTTTCTGTGTTCCGTTGGTGTGTGGGAGAACCAGTACCTCTGGGTAAGCTCGCGCCATCTTAGGCTTCTTCTTAACCGTATAGTTAAGTATGTAGTCAAGATCAAACCCATTATTCATAAATAAATAAATAATTAAAACACTAGATGACTAGACCAACGAGCGATGTTTATTATCATGAAAACATTTATATATGTGCACACCATACAACACACATGATAGTAAAACAAGGAAACCATTCACCCTATAAATCACACTCCAAATATCGCGTGACGCAATACCTATATCGGCCATCACTAATCCGTTTCGTAAGCGTATGTCTTTTCCGGTCAGTTTAATTAAGATAACCGCAGTGCTTCTGTTTTTTTAATCTTTGATGAGGATGAGACGGATATCATAAAAATTCTATGGTCATTTAGGTACTTACAGTCAGCTGCAGAGTATGAAAACACTTTGGTTTCACCAACCTTATGTCGTTGTATTAAGTGTCAATATTAGTAAGGAGTGTATTCATACTTTTGCAGCTGACTGTTCTTATTCAATTAAACATCTTTTAAATGAACTAACTTTTGGCTGCGACTTCGTAAGCGTGGAATTTAGAAAAAATATATCCTTCGGAATTGTACACTTTTCTGGGATAAAAGATAGGCTATATGCTAATCCAGCCCATAATCTATCCTCACAACAAATTTCTTACAGACCCGTTCAGCCGTTTTGGCGTGATTAAGTTACAAACATCCATACAGATATTCGCATTTGTAATATTAGTAAGAAGTAAGATTATAGAAGTGTTCCATGAAATTGAATCACTGTAATCCACGTAATATGAGTCACTCAAACGTGACTAAATTACATGTTATGAAACATGACCTATTTTCAGACGTAAAATAGCGCCTAACATTTTTCATTTAAACCAATTAATGAAAACCGATGACTTTTTTAGTAATCTGACATATCTCAGAGTAAAAAGTAGAAGGCTCATCGCCTTCTTTATTTTTGAAGACTAAAAAGTTTCTAATGTTTAATAGGTAGATATAATTTTACTTTACAATAATATATCTCATACAGCACACGGTATAACAGTTTTATCTTGTACAAATTCACGTGACACAGTCGATAGATGTCGCTGTCGGATGTATAACAACTTTTTTTAATGTATTCGTTTCTCGAAACCCAAGGTTTTTTAAGGTCCAACCTCTTTGTATAGTTTTTTTCATGAACCGAAGTCCCAAGCTGAAATATTTCAGGTGTTTTCCTTCGATATCATAGACGGGATATTGCCAAAGTTGAACGATAAATACGTAAAAAGTGAGTGCAAAGTTTCGTAGTTTGGTCGCGCGCCAACTTAAAGAACATAGACTGGAGAATAATCCTATCCATTATTTATGATAAATACCGAGATAACATTCGTTTTTCTGCATTTTGTAATGGTACACATTTGTTATTTGAAGATGAAACGGAAACTTTGAAAAAATGGATATAATCTTCTTATTTTTAAATACCATAAAATTGTATTGGTGAAAATGATGACTAAGTTTGTTTTTTTCTTTTTTGCACAGACGACAGCAAAGGCTAATCTCTAGGGCGTCTTATACTGATGATATAGGTTGTGTGATTTTGCAAAAACAATTTACAGTCTGATGTTCAGGCTATGTAGATTAATTAACCAACTTAAGCATTTTAATTTGAATAACACTACAATACATTTTATTTCGCGACATTTGGCGTAGGCTCTGGCAACAACGCTGACTGTCGCCATAAAGCAATAAAGTAGAAATTATTCCTAATTTCAAAATTTCTGTATCTCAAATTTGCTATATTTAATCTAAAAATATCCCACGTTTATTAACCGACTGTGCACAAACAGGACAAGTATTTCAATAAAGCTCGAGTGACTTAAAATATTCATAACATTAGTTCGCTAAGTAAATGTTGACTACGTTGTTAGGAAGCTAATTATATTCGAGAAGATACGAAAAAGCTGTGAAGTTTGTTTGAAACGTCTAGAGTTTTACATTTTGTTGTGTATTAAATGTAATTTTCATTTATAATGACGAAATAAACTGAATATGGTTTAGAGAGAGGACAGGTGCTAAAACAGTTTGCTGCATGCAATGATATTTAAAAAGTAATAGATATGTTACATGCGCTCTCAATATGTGTCCCTAAAACGTCACAATTGTGACGTCTTTTCAAATCCATGAAAGAGAAAGCAATTGTTCTTTTCACGAGTATGACAAGGACAAAATAAGAATTACGCATGTGTGCAGTTGTTCGCAAGCGGCACAGATATTTCGATAGTTTTGTAAGGGCATAACCTATCTATACTTTTTAAATATCATTGGCTGCATGTGTTGAAATAGTTAAGCGTTTTATGTTTACGACTCAACATTTAATTTAGTAACTAATTAATAATTTTGTTAAGGTTTAACTCCACAAATTGTTGATTTTTGCATCATCCTTTGCTATTTAGAATACAGTCCACAAAAACACACTAATAAGAGTTGTTGAATACGACTTACCTTGTTGGTGGCGAAAGCAAAATATATAGCGATTAAAATTTTGAATCCAAAAGGAACACACACAAGCAACATTATTAAAAACACTTGTAAAAGGAAAGGATTTAATTCTGGAAGCAAATATAAATATCAGCGAGGTATGTACAAGGTTACTACGACAGGACCTTGATAACTACTCTGACATATTGATTGTTTATCAGAAGACAAATAAATTATAGTTTAAAAAAAAACTAAAAAACCACGCTTTTAAAACAGATTGAACTAAAAATTAAAAATAAAACTGTAGTAATCAATTGAAAAATTCATATTATTGTACAAAAAGCGTGGGGGGCTTGATTTAGATTGTTGTAAATATTTTATCAATAATTTACTATATCTGTGGATATCATAACAAGCACCCCACGCTTTTTGTACAATAATATGAATTTTTCAATTGATTGCTACAGTTTTATTTTTAATTTTTTAGTTCAATCTGTTTTAAAAGCGTGGTTTTTTAGTTTTTTTTTAACTATAATTTATTTTTTACTTTTTAGTTTAGTTTATAAGATTTGATTCCTTCTTTACCGACTGTAAGTCCAAACCTATGCAGGAAACATAATTGATACAGATCGCGCGCTAGCTCTATCTCTTTTACTCCCTCTTACAGAGGAAAACTGGGAAAACTGTTATTAAATTATTGCATTGTCATCGGTCCTTGATACGTGTGCAAAGTTTCAAATTAATCAAACTTCTGGAAATCGGTCAAATTTATGCTCAAAGATTCCATTACATACATAGATACATATATAGATGCAACCCAAGCTAATAAAAGCGTGGTAAAAAAGCAATACAATGGAAAAAAACACTTTATTTGAATATTGATAGAAGTAATAATAAATTAAACTAACAAGTTTTAACGAACGCCTCTTCGTCGTCTATTTGAATAGATCAAAAGAAAATTACATCTCAAACGTGTCTAATAGGCAAATTAAAACAATTAGTGAAGCGTGAGAGGTCATTCTGTGTAATAAAACTTATTTCATTAAATTTCAATTAGTTCAGTTGCGCACCGTTAGTATTCATCATTTATTTAAAAACAATATTCGTCAAATTTTATATTCCAGTGGAAAATTATCTTAAATGAATACCTACAACGTTATTTAAATTCGCTAGTTTAAGCTTTGGAATCTCATTTAGAATAAAAAGGATACTGTTTCAATTTATGACACAGTTTTTGTGTGTGGTAAAACTGGTAAACTTTGATGAAAAAACTGATTTAATAAGAAAACTAAGTATCTTTAGCACTTACGATATTTATTGTTCTTTTTCTTTGCATATAACCCGGGTATTAGACAATGGAGCTTCTCCAGTGCTAGAATAGCTTTCGGGTTTAGGTAATAACCTTTATAATTTTATATTATCTGTTTCGGACCATCAAGTAATTTATTCAAACTCTCCTTTGTTGTGAAATTTATATTTTCGTTGAGATTATTGACAAGTTTTTTTTTTTATATTTGTATTAAACTATAAAAGTAGCTAACATCGAACGATCCTAATAATACCCCTTCAGAAAAACCTGACAAACGTTTAGTACCAACACTAAATATAGACTTTCGGTTCCTCGCAGTGCCACCATCACTACTCCCAGCCGATAAAAAGCGCCATTTTGTTTGTAACCCAAATCACGTGTGCCGTATTGATAAGTCGTTGGTACGTGCTTCTTAGCGGCAGTCGCACCTCAGGCAAACTTAAGTTTAGGAGTATATTTTTGCTTGATTCCTCTTTAAATTCGTTAGTAACTTGCATAAAGAACTGGAATTAGATAACATTTAAGACAATCTCTTAGCCTTGGTGAGGTGACTCTTAAGTTGAATAGTCTGTTAGTATTCGGAATAAGCGAGCGAGCACAGTACCATTAAGTTTAGTTTCCCCTCATATGGATACATGTCTGAATCGTTATTGGATTTGAAACTTCATCATCATAAATTGTGACAACTAGGTGTTTTGCCAGTAAATATTTTTCAAGTCTACTCTACGTTCAAAGATATAACCACTGTTTTTTTATATTTTTTTTCTTTATTTGAGTGACCTGTATGTATACACATGATTTATTATTTTACTAGGTAATACGTTTATCAACCTTTGAGTTGTACCTACGTTGTATTTTATTTCAAGCTTTACAATATAACTCATAATCATATAACATGATTGATTCATCTTTAGTAACACACGTGTTGAACCCAAGTTTTAAACTTTGCAACTCTAACGTAATTGATATAAGGTGCATAATCGCTGCATAAACTGCCAATATTAGGCAATTTTTATATAGATACGAGCCGCGCCGCACTTCAAACAAATCGTTCGTTAATTGGTTTATTTTTGCAATTCATCACACTGAGCAATCTCTCGCCATAGTAGAAGAAGATAAAGCATAGTCTCTCCAACGTGGAGATACCGATAAGTCAGTTAGAGGAAATCTTAAGAATTTCAATACAAACTAAGCATAAGTTTCGTTAAATCTTTTTTCTTCTAGTTGGGATATGCTTGATTTCGATCTGCAATGTGACAAGTCTTGTTAATTACATTTGAAACGATTGTCTTTTAGACTCTTAGTATGACCACATAATGTTTAATCTATGATTCCACAAACAATATGTTTTATACTCGTACCTAAATGTGCAAATCTAGGTATTACGAGGGCGGGTCAATAAGTCCGTGACTTTTGGAATAAAACACAGATTTTTTGATAAACAAATCATTTTATTTTTCAACGTAATCTCCCTTGAGCTCTATACACTTTGTCCAACGCTTCTCCAATTTTTTTATCCCTTCCAAAAAATATGATTTGTCGAGGTCCTCAAAATAGGCCTTTGTTTGCGAGATGACTTCATCATTGGAGTCAAATCTTTTTCCACCAAGCCATTTCTTCAGGTTTGGGAACAAAAAGTAGTCACTCGGAGCCAAATCTGGAGAATAGGGTGGATGAGGGAGCCATTCATAGCCCAATTCATGGATTTTTGCCATGGCAACTGCACATGTGTGCACCCTTGCATTGTCTTGGTGGAAAAGAACTTTTTTCTTGGCCAAATGAGTTCGGTTTTTATTCAAATCGTCATTGAAGCGGTCCAATAAGTTGGCATAATATTCCCCATTGATTGTTCTTCCCTTTTGAAGGTAGTCAATGTGGATTATCCCACGTGCATCCAAAAAAACAGTCGCCATAACTTTATTGGCTGACAAACCCGCCTTGGCCTTCTTTGGCGCCGATTCACCCTTAGAAACCCACTGTTTTGACTGTTGTTTGGTCTCTGGTGTGTTGTGATGGATCCATGTTTCGTCCATGGTTACAAAACGGCGCAAAAACTCCTCCATATTGTAATTAAACAACGCCAAACCTTCCTGTGAAGTTGTTACACGATTGCGTTTGTGGTCAACTGTGAGCAAACGTGGCACCCATCTTGCGGAAAGCTTTCTCATGCCCAATTGATCTTTTAAAATTGAAACCACTGAGCCATGCGAGATCCCTACGGCTTCCACAATCTCTTGCACTTTCAATCTTCGGTCGGCCAACACCATATCGTGAATTTTTTCGATTGTTTCGGGTGTAGAGACCTCAACTGGGCGTCCAGGACGTTCGGCATCTTCAGTGCTTTTACGGCCACAACGAAATTCAGTAAACCACTTTTTTACCATTGAAATCGATGGTGCAGAGTCCCCATAGTATTTATCAAGCTTAGCCTTGGTCTCGGTAATGGTTTTTTTTCGCAAAAAATAATGCTTAATAAGCACACGAAATTCACCTTTTTCCATTTTTTCCTCAAATTACTGGGTAGTCTGATAAAAATAGCTGTCAAACACAAACTAACTGACGCAGCAAGTTCAAATTTTGATAGGAATCAACTGACAGATACCTGTTGACAGGAGTAGTGTTGCTTTTTCAGTAAAGAGGTCAGAAATTCAAAAAGTCACGGACTTATTGACCCGCCCTCGTAAATCAATAATTTCCTTTTGCATTTTCGCCTTAGTTATATTAATATTTTAGGGATGCTGAAAACACTTTTTGATTAGTCCAAAAGCGTTAATAGTATTATCATAGTCGCAGTGCGAAATTTGGTTTAATCCTAAACTAACATGCTGCCCGCGACTTCACACGCTTCAATTTCTGTTATTAAATAAATAAAATAAAATCAATTTATTTCAGACTTTAGGGTCCATATTTAACAATAAAGGATTAATTTAAAAAAAAAATTCAAATATCACAATTAATTATTAATTATGATCACGATTATTTTTGCAACATTTTTCACTGATGCTTTCAGCGTGATGTTATATAGCCTAAAGCCTTCCTCAATAAATGGACTATCCGACCCATAAATATTTTTTTAATTCGAACCAGTACTTCCTGATATTAGCGCGTTCAAACAAACAAATTCTTCAGCTTTATAATATTAGTATAGATTCTAGTTCTCAATAAACCTAGTAGGATTACTTCATCTTTCTTAATCAAACTATGATACTTACAGTAAAACGAACCTACTGGTACTAGTACATTGTGTGCTACTAACCTCTTTTGATAGGCTTCACCTAAATCATTGCAATTGTTCTTCACCAAATTGTAAATTCGTTTCTGTTCGTTTTATCAGATGGAACGCTTCTAAACGGATGTTCGGCACCACACCGCTTTGTCCAAAGATCGAATCTTAATGACAGAAGTCAAGGCGACGCCTATTTTCGTCCAAACGGTAAGACCTTATAGCCTACGCATCTTTCTATATTTAGTTTTGACAATAAAGATGAGGTGGGTAATAATATAATGGAAGCAACGTTCACAGGATTCGTATCAACAAAGTGTGACAAAATGAAGATGTCAAAAAAATAACAATTTCAAATTACAGTTGCGAAATAATAGAGCAAGGTAATTCCCCGCCTAGAGAATGTAGAACTGACACATGTCATTTAAGGATTTAAATTTCCTATTACTTTAACGATTTAGCTATACAATTAAGTTATCAACAGCAGAAATGTCACATATTTTTATAGAAAAGTACTAATTAATTACTGACAGGAATATTAAATTACATTTTACAGTAATGTATTAAAAGAGGTTCACATTTTTATTCCAATAAATATTGAATATTTGATTGAACATCTTGAATATTTGAATTTAAACATTATATGCCTATTATATAAATGATATCAATACAAAAATAGATTTACTTAAATAATATCTATTTATAAAAAGAAAATTCCACCTCTTGGTTAGCTTAAAACAAAAAAAGAAATGACATAGACATGAAATGGGACACCAATTCTGAGTTGGTATGGACCAGAATACAATAAATAATACTGTCAAGGGCCTACTATACAATGATCTAAACTTAGACTTTAGAAAATTTTACTTCTAAGTTAGCTCGATGAAATGAAAATGCCAAATAAAGAAATCGTTTTGAAATAAGTTGACACCTCGCACTCTACATACTGCACGAAGATTGCATTACCCATTACAAGTTAGAAGTAACAGGCCTATGCAAATGACGACCACCATTCACTTCTTCGAATTAGCACCTTTAAAGTTCATGCCGTCTCCTATTACGCACTACCTACAGAGAAGGACAGCGATAACGAAAACGCAGGTGTGTTTGCAGCCACGTGATTATTGGGTGCCACTTTTAACAACTAACGCTCATGCCTTTGTATTGTAATAATTGAACTAGGGGCTTTCATTTATAAATGTTTAGGAAGTAATAAAAACTGTATTGTGCAGTGAGGGCAATGATTTCCAACTACGTATGTAAGTTGAAGCTTTGGTTCGTATTTTCGATGTATTTATTGTGAAACTTGGTGGAAAATAGATGCATGAAAGAGAAATCTTTAATTCAGTAATTAGGGCAAGAGTGTTACTTTGGTAGAGCTTCATAGTAGTTATTTCGGTCTTGTTTGTAATGTTAACCAATTTGATCATGCGATCAGTCTCTCCGACTTTGAGCAAATGTGGTTGGTGCAAGATAAATTTCGGGTGGATACATTTCATTTTGAAGCATCGTCCATGTCTACATAATTTCGTGATGCCGTGTTTCAAGGCCCTTGGTTACTTTTGTCTGCTCAGGCAGTCTGGTAATATGAGCTAGTCAAAACTAGCTAGCTGGTTTTAATAGCTTTTCAGTCTAGTTTTATATTTCACTACATCTTTTCGTTCCTGTTTTAGACTATCTATCAACTTGCTGTCCAAAAACTAACATTTTTGATTTTAGAACACCAAATAGATGCTACAAAATAATGATTCACGAACTTGCTATCAATGTTTCGCCTTCAAATATCTCCAGAAAATAAAATGAGATATAAATACCCTTAATGCAACTTTCGAATCTGAAACGAACCAAGACCTACACTAACTGCATCTCGTAAACGTAATAAAAATGAAATGTTTGTTATAAATTTAGCCTCCACCATGACAGCTGTCAGTGCCCTAACGAACCCGGCAAATGAACCGTTAAAAATATAATTTCACCGTGTTCTACAAATGTTTGTTTTGTTATAATTTTTTAGTTCCGTTTAGTTCCGGTCGATTAGTCGTTACATCATGCTTGTTGTTGATTGTTAATAAAACGTTATGCACACTGAAGGGAGACCGTCATGTTCCAGAACATACTACTTATGTCATTACTTGACGATACTATGTGTATATACGTTTAATCAAATAGCCATTTACATCAAAATTTCTTACTATTTCTGAATAATATCACATTCTTTTCTTACCAACTCTCATACACTGTTTGTTATACTTTAGAGGTTCTTACAACCTAAAGGTAAAAATTTGTTAAAACATTTAACATCTGTAACGATGCAGTTTATACGTAAGTTATAATGTTGTAAATTGTAATGTTATAATGTTACCACTACCTACATTTTAAAATAATTTAAAAAAAACAACTCTTAGTTGTTCGGAAAATATATTTCACAGCAATGATATTACCTAATGTATCTCTTGGACTGTATTTACTTCTCATGATGTGAAATACAAATGATAAGTTGTTAGGGGTTCTAACTTAACATAAGTTAAAAAAAATACTATTAACACTAAATTTGCACGTCAGTTTTATGATTCTTGCATCAAATTATTCGAAACGCTTATTATTTGCCTGATTTTTTACCAGTTAGTCAAGTTTTTTCCAATACTGGGTCAGTTTCGCCCAAATATGAAAAACTATTTACTGGAACAACCTTTTTATTAAATAATTGACTGCGAATTTTCCCTCGAATAAAATCTCCAGTAAAAATTCGTGGTTCTATCGTGCGTACCGTAACCAATATTATGGCTATCATCACATATGTTTCGTCTACAGCACGTGTTAATTCGTGTAACGCAACCGAAGGCAGACGGCATCTCTTTGACTTCGATGAACATGTAAGCATCTGGCTTTTTGAACTCAACATTCATTACATTCCCCTTATCGTTCCTAAATATAAGGTTTGTAAAAAACTTCGCTGATGTAACTTTAGATATTATTATGTGGTTTTGTATAACGCTATGAAAACTTGTGCAATGATTATGATATTCACCGTGTGTCATCTTGGATGATATTTTCGTAATATCTTTATATAAGAAAGCATTTTCTTGCAGTCAAAAATTTTTATTTACGTAAATTTCTAGAACCTTCTCAAGTTGATTACTAAAATTAAATAATATTTGGTAGGTAATCTACATCTAGAAACTCACTTCCTATAATAATATAATTAAAAAGTAAGTATTTTATTTATTTTTAAATTATATTTTGTACTATTCTGAGTCAATAAATACTATTTAGACTATGGTTATTGTAGTAATATATTGACCAATAGTTTTTAAATTAAAGCCGATAAAAAAAAATCCAAAATTTAATAATATTTTTATTCATACACAAATGTCTGGCACCTGTCTTCCAAACTCGATGCTTCCCCAAAATCAATAAAAAATGCCACCGTAAAACGTTCTGTTAAAGTAAAAACCCATTAACAACAACATTAAAATAACATAAGTAAACTCCTAGAATGCGGGACCCCATTTTATTACTTGTTTTTATACTAGCCCCCATAATATTCGGTTGTAAAAGAACGTTGCATAGCTTCATTATTCAGTGACTTGCCTAATTTTTAACGACTTTAATTGAGCCGTAAATTAAGTAAATTAAGAATTCCAGGCAATTAAGTGCTACAGACATGTGAAAAAGATTCATTTTCCTACTATATGGTCTAAACTTTTAAGTACAAACCGGATGGGCGTTCTACTTGTGATTTCCGTGGCAATGTTACAAAATTTGTGATAACCTGTCGACATCAGGCAGTAGTAGGAATAACCATTAATATGTATAAGCTTACGCATCGATAGCACAATTTTACATTTGATTCTAATTCAAATATTCGGGTAAATTACGGTTTAAGAGCCTAGGAATTACAGATTAGGGAGATTCTCAGAATTTGCATATCTTAAACCGTAAATGAGATTATACTCGTCGTTCATTTCCGTCGAGAGCTGTTGCTTTTAGAGTTACGAGTGATAGTATTAAAATTTTAGAAGTTATTGGTAACGCTAATCCCAGATAACGCTAAGATTATAAATGATAATCTCCAACGAAAAATATTACTTACAAAAACTTGTCCCTATTTAAATTCACGAACAATAAACAATTAGCAATACTAATTCCTGCCTGCCATGTTGCTATAGCATTCACACATTATACCTGAGGCCTTAGCTAAATACCATCAACAAAGTGTTTGACAGAGTTTGCATAATATCATTTTGACCTTCAAACACCGTTCAAAGTTTACGTTTACAAACCTCATTAAAATACAGCGTCAAGTTTACACGACCAATGGAACTAGTAGTGTCAGAATCTTAATGCTGATGTTTAACCAAGCAAATTGAAATTAGAGAAATTCGAAACTGTTAGTGAATTAATGATCAGGATATTAATAAAATTGTAACAACATGAATTACGTGTTCTATAAGTTATGAAACATTAATACCTATATGTAAAGCACTGTCTACTGTGCTTGTTTCTATGCTTATTATCAATCATAAACTAACCTGTTTAAATATCAGTATATAAACTATATACTGATATTATAAGTGCAATTAAGTTGCTAAATATCAAATAAAGTAATCTGTTTAAAGTTATTTTTTATGGTTTGCAGTGTTTTAAGACTTTACTTGCCATTATTATAGACTCAATAGAAAATATATTGCTTAAGACTCAACGTTGACAACAACGGATAAAGTAATAAACCTACAGACAGTACCAATTATACAAATTATTGTAGATATAACTACTGTAAAAAAGATAAAGCGCAAATAATGATATGATCGGTAATTTCGTGATGGCTTTAACTTTATCTAAAATTTCGTTGTTGAAATAAGTCAGCCAAAGTAATGAAAACGTAAAAAATGCACATGAAACTTGTCACCGAGGCCCCATCGTGAAACAATTGTTTTAGAAAGCTGTTCAAAGTAGAAACGTCAACGATGTCATAATGAATTTACGGAAACGTAAATTGGGCAGAAAGCGTACCAGAAATAAAGGTGATTTATGAGACAAGATCGCAAAAGGAAAACTAGATAATATAGTTAGGAGATGAGTGGTCGGGCCCGGGTAACCAATTACAGCAATTCGCCATAATACCCCCAAACATATAAGATTACATCAAACTAAACGTAGTTGGATATGCAAATACGTGGAAGATAATTACAGTGAAATGTTCTGAGGATCTTTCACAACTTGGGCTCGGTTTGAATGTTTGAATATTATTATGTCAACGGTAGATGCTAAACGATAACCTTGTGACCAACTTTATAATACGAGTATGATGTAAACTAAAGAAACTAAACAAAAACAGAAAATGATGCTAATTTATAAACGCACGATGCTACAATCGACTTTGTTTGTTTATTCCACTTGATAATTCCTTTTATTGGCGAACTGAATAAGGTTTATGTAGAATAAGGAATATTATTTTAAGTGAAGATATTGAAGTAGTAATTTAGACGTTCTAATTTACACACCCAACAAAGCACTTACCGAGCATTTGGAAAACAAAGGCACACCGTCGCTAACAAAACAAATTTATCTATTGTTCCTTCTGCTAAATCCTCAACAGTAGGTCATGATTCACGCCTCCAAGCATCGTGAAAAGGCTTTGCCATAAACAAAATTTTGTTACGCGAAGAATCCTAAGGGGCATCAATTTGCTTGGCTTCTCAATAAATTAAAATACAGCAAAGATTAGCAGCACTTAAACAGAACCTTTAATATTATCTAACAAGAATATGCGAAATTAAATCAGAAAATAATTACCTATGTGTAAGAATATATTTTAATTATATTGCAATCACTATTTTCAGATATACTAAGATAATTTTAAGATAAATGTTATCTTTAATGAAACAGCAACAATTCAATGCTTAATTAAATAATATTTTTTGTTAAGTTACATGAAACCATCAAAACCTCAACAAGCTTTTTAAAATAAGCATTGGTATTAGTACTATTAAGATCAAGAATAACATCAACTTATTGAATCAAGCAGAAAATAAAAGGAGATGTCCCAAATTGTATGGAGGCCAGGCCCAGAACCTGTACACCCCACCAAAAGATAGACCAATACACCTACAAGATTTTGTTATTATCCAATTCTTTTAAAATGGCTTCGTTAAGTGGTTCAAATAAAGAGTTAAGTATGAAAATAGCAATACAAAACAACAAAACTATCATGACGGAAGATGACATTTTGATGACGTCTGTCAGTTTAAGCAGTTTCAAAATTGCGCATCTAGGAGTCGAGTGCCATCGCTTGCTGTAGTAACAACAAACATTATAAAAGTAATGTGTCGATCAATACCAAATCCAGAAATCGAAAATAAGGTCGTTATAATGAACTACATTTAAAACGCGACAAGCAGAACAAAAACTTGAAGTTTGCTTGAAGTGAATGATTATGCCAAAGTGACAAGGGGTATCTGACAGCTACTGACATTTAAAGATTTTTTAGATTGACGCCATCTTGGAATGTCTAATGGAGTTTGATAAATTATTCGATCTTATTTATTCATGAACCACTAAATTATACGCTTTAAAAATTTATATGTATTTTTCCCAGAAACAGTAAATTTTTCTTGATTTTTGAAAATGGTGTACTATGTCTGGGCCTATTATGGGACATCTCCTTTAGCTATTTCAGTATTAAGGATTTGTATCTCAAATAGAAAATGAGAAAATTTTACACAAAGATATCAATGCCATGTAACTTATTCGTTTCGTTTGTTCTGCTGTAACGTAACTTTTTGCATTTGCATAAATTTTATTCAGCAACACAATTACCCATCTTGGTTTCTTATGACTTTTTAAACTCGTCCAGAAGAAACTTTTCAAATTATAAAAATGGCGTTACGCCAAATGAGATTTCAAAGAATCCCAAAGAAGTCTTATCTCAGTGTTTGGAAAAAAAAACAAAAGCGTTATTGTTTAATCTGTTGTGATTCTCACGTCTTTCATTGTCCTAGTTACCTCAGATAAGCAAGTGTAATATATTTCTCGTAAGCAAACCTATTGCTTTCAAAATATTTTTTTGTCGATAAGTAGTGAAAGAGTTCTGTAGAAAAGGCGTCCCTGTTCCCATATCATTAATTCATTGACCAATAAGTGTTTGCGCTTGCATTAAAATACATGCAGGCAAGCAGCCGACGATTGTTAAGTAATCTTTCATAAAAATGGGTCACATGTCTTATGAGCTCTTTCTCGGAACCTCGCTTCGATAAACAATCCGAGTGTGATCAGAGTCTCGAGTTACAGAGTATACCAACATTACTATATTTACAAACGGTTTTAAAAGGTCTACCTTGTTAAAGTTTCTGGGCTTCAACAGAAAATGAGTAGTGGTAGGTAGGTACTTTTTTTTTTTATACCTGATATTTGTTGAAAATATCAAGCAACCAGCGTTTTGATTATCGACGTCAGTTGCTGCTGTTAATTCAAAATTGTCTCTTGCAACTTAATATTTAACTGTAAAAGGTTCCACATCATAATATTTAACCAATTCGAAGCGGAATATCTAGAGAACATAAATGTTAAGGAAAACCTTTTGCGACGTCCATTATAATAAACAATATTGTAGCAAGAGACAAACCGTCAAATAACGCTATTCATATCTGTTCCAACGAGCACTTTGATCTTGAGAGATTTTTATCGTCTTCCCTGCATATTTATTCGGAATATTATTTCTCCGCTAATGCGACAACATTATTTTCATATTCCTTAGACGTAATAAATACAACCGAATATTGCTTGGGCCATCGTCAAACAACCCTGGAAGGATGCTGTGGCAGGCCACAAATGTTTGGCCAAAGGCCAAAATAATCAAGTAACGGAAAGAGCAAATGCTATATCGTTAGTTATTTCATATTCCGCCTTTTTATTGACCATTCAGATGAGTAATGCACAACGCGATTGACCTTCGCTAATAAGTGGGCCGTGTTATAAACTTATATTTATATTCTTTTTATTATTTTTACATCGATTTCTAAGTTTTGGAACATTTTGACATCTTTCACTCACATCTCATTTCGTTAAAAAAAAAACTTTTAAGTCTTCTTCTAAGCGTTTATTAAAATTTGTAATTCGAATATACTGAAATAAAAACAAATCTACCTGCTGAAATGTTTTCTAAACATTCTCGTTGCTAAGTAAACTTAGCAAGAAATACCATACTGAAGGTTAGTAAACTTAGTTCACGTAACTGTGTTAATATTTCAGCTATGCTCAACACGCTGACGTCTATGTTGATTCATATTAATTTGCTCCGGTTAGCACTCGAGACCAAAATTCATATCAAAGCTTCTTGAAAGCGATCGATGTTTTAGTCTAATTAAATTATTAATATCCGCTATGAGTCTTGTGAATTTATATTCATCATGTGTGCGATAAACCTCGGTTACGTTCAAGATCGCTGAAATCATACGCTTAATATTATCATTACCTTGAAATGATTAGTCATTATGTACTACATGTACCAACCACAACACCATTTTTTCTTATCAGAATGATTTAAGACAGATTTTTTTCCACAAAGTTTACTAACCTTAGATGTGTCGAAAATCCGGCTGCAATGACCAAAAATGTTATTACTTCCAATTCAAAAGCACATTATATCCATCGAGTTCACTTTAGGGCAACGTTACACAGGACGGTACGCTATTTGAACACACATAACATCACATTTTGCACTTGCTAACAACAAACAATAAAACTGAAAAAACAAAGTGGATCCAGTTACCGAGAGTTTACGTCTCTTGGGGAAACTAGATAGCGTAGACAGTGAGCAGTCAGTTATTTATTTTCGTGTACATCGATGTATTCGAACGCGGACGGGCGGCAACGAAGTATACGTCCGTGCGCGACGCGAGCGGCCGTGCGACTGAGGATCGCGGGGTACGGGAGTGAATTGAACGAATGGTTACTGGGTACATGGTATGTACTTAGTACAGGGGCGCATAGGACCGCGTGCGTGCGATGGACTTAGACAAATATTATGAAACCAAGCAAATACCTTTTACACCTCACATTTTAAATTATTAAATGAGAAGCTAGCCCCATACGCGACGTAACAAAAAGTTCTTAACTTTTTGCTACAAAAACTTGTCTACAACTGCAGTTCAGTTTCGTTTACTTACCCAAGGGAGGTTGTCTGGAGTTTGTAGTCGATTTCGCCATTCAGTCACTTTATCTGTGACTTCGCGATGTATAATCGGCTAGGGGCATTCACTACACGAAGACAGTTTATCTAACGATTTTAAGGTTGGCAATTTATATGTAAAATATTAATTTGGGATTATTATTGTAATTTGATCTCAAAAATACTTCATATACCTATGTACAGATAGGTAAAGTTTTCATTCATTCATTCAATAAATTGTTATAATACGAATAATTTTTTGCCCGCGTGAATGACGCGTACCTACGTACAGTCAACTGCAAAGAATGTTTTCACTTTTGACTAATGTTAACTATTAATATACGAGGACTTTAGGTTGGTAAAACGAAAAATGTTTACATACTTTTGCAGCTGACTGTACATACAGTGGGTGGAACCCTATGTCCAGCTGTGGGACTCAAAATCCATCTTTCCCATTGTAAGGTCTAATCTATCAGCTCAGTGGTTAAGGCAAAAAAGGGTAGAAGACAGACAGACAGGCAGACCGAGTTACTTTCGCTTTTATAGTATTGGTAAGAAACAAGTTACTGTTTGTGTACTTTTTGACGACCATTTGGATCGGCGGTAGTAAACGCTGCTTCTGAGCCATGGGTCGCGGGTTCGATTCCCGCACAGTACAAATATTTGTATGAATGAACATGTCTGTTTGTACTGGTCTGGGTGTTTTCTATGTATTATAAGTATGTATTTACAAAAAAAAGTATATAAGTGACTTTATTTGATATTTTTAGCAATTAAATTGCAATTATGATATCAGTATATAAACTTGAAAAATTATGTCTCAGACGGGACTCGAACCCGCATCTCTGTGCTGTGCTGACTCCCTTAATCCCCATTTGTGGAGATGGTGGTTAGTCCTGCCGTGGTTAGAACGGAATCGGTTAAGTCGGGTCCAGGATTTGCGGTCAGTAACAAAACCAGGCAGCTTCTTAGTGGTTTCAGTTACAAGCTAAATATTTATATAATAATATTTAAGATATGCCTCACTGGGCCACACAGAGCCATCTAGTCCCAAATTAAGGGACTCGAACCCGCATCTCCTCGCTGACTGATCTCATCGATATAAATATGAAGCTTGTAACTGAAACCACTAAGAAGCTGCCTGGTTTTGATACTGACCGCAAATCCTGGACCCGACTTAACCGATTCCGTTTCAACCACGGCAGGACTAACCACCACCTCCACAAATGGGGATTAAGGCAGTCAGCACAGTGCGACTGCGGAGCACCTGACCAAACTCTTTCCCATGTGGTAAACGAATGCCCACTTCGCAGTTTTCCTGGTGGAATGTTGGAAGTCCACAAATGCACACCTGCTGCTGCAAGCTGGCTGAAAGACTTGGACATTGATGTGTGATCCACGCAGGATGTAAGCCATACGAAATGATGATGACTGTTTGTGTAAAGGAGGATGAAAACACAAACAGATTTGCGGGTTCCGTATCTGATGCCTTACTCTGCAGCATGAAGCTCGTATTTACGGATATATCTGTCTCTTTCAGATACCTGAAGGCATTGGTATGAGTGATAGGGACGATGGATTCGAATATACGGACATTTTGTTGGGGAGTAAGGCCTCTGAAGGGGTTATGATTACAAAGTTATTACTTAAACGACAATTAAATCTTCGTTACCCTTTTTCCTTTAAAATCACAATAACATCTCTTAAATAAACAAAACACTTGATAAAACAAATTAAATCAACAAAAAATACGTATTTAATTTTAAGTTCGTTAAGTAAGGAATTCTGTGCAAATTCATGTTGCACTTAGCATTTCTTTTTTTAATACAATGAAAATGCCTTGAACAAATTTATGAACTTAGGTATAGACTTTGTCTTCATAGTGATGCATGTCTTAAATATTATTATTATTATAGTAATCAGACTTTAATTTTAAAGGTTTAACTTGATTGAGTTACAAACATCTTGATGAATGTTTGTTTCTCTATCACTGTCAAGATAAAGCACTTAGAAAATGTCCGCCAAAAATCAAAAATTTTTAATATAGCCTCCTAGCAACACTGTTTTTACGCGATGGGCAACTCATTCATTCATTACGATATTCATAAGTTTTTCATACCTTAACAGGCTTATGACCGTAAAAATTGAAAACCCAGTTGCGAAAAATATTTTCGGGTGAACTTCATAAATGGGCAGAGGCGGCTCGTGACTTTATTTTCTGGGTAAGGAAAATAATGTTTTGCTTACCATTTATTTGTAGATAAAATCCATTCGCCGGTCATTTGGTGTGCGAAGACCTCTATCACTTTCTTGTGAAAATCGGATATCGAATTTATCAAGCGTTTTTCTATGCTATACAAAGTGCGTTCAGGCGGTCTTGCGCCATGGTATTTTAATAGTTTCGACTTTATTTAACGTCGAAAAACAGCGCTCACTCTCTACTGAGGTCATTGGAATAGTACATACAATTTTCAAAAGTTTAATGCTTTCAGCAAATATGGATTCTAATGAAAATTCTATAAAATATTGTAGTAAAGCAACGGCGCCGTAAGTATGGGCTCTAAATACGATACTGAAAGCTTATACAATTTTTTGAAGATGACAAAAATAACATCCTGCATAGATTCTATACGTTTGATACTTTCAAAATACATACAAAATTCCAGCCGTACATTGTAGAGGATAACAGTTAGTTTCCAATAATTTATAACACAATGTTTACATACACTTTGACTACACAATTTCCGTGAAAAGCCTTTTCGCCGCTGGGTCAACTCGTAAAGTTTCAGACAATCAGTCCATACCATTGAAAATTATTACCAACCCAATAAATAACTGTTCGATAAATTTTATTATTCACGCGCGAATAATCCTTATAGTGGCAGTACGTCAATGGGCGTGAAATGGCTCACAGATTCGTCGCGATTGTCACAATACGAAGCTTCATAATGGGCGATACACACGGCTAAGGAAACCACCGCACAAAAGAGTGACACATAATTTTAATACAAAAAAGACCACATAATTGCAAAATCTGACTTATAGCTGAACTTGCAGTTCCAGGGTTCAGAATTCGCGAAGCTGCAAATTAAAGGGAAACCATTCGCATTTTTAACAAAATAATATAACCTGTCTTTTATTTTATTGCTGACTTAATTTGTGTATTCAGTTGCATGTTGAAATGATTGTTGTGCCGGTACCATACTGTACTACTGTTTTAACTACCTCCACGGTGGAGTGGCGCACACCCCGGTTTTCAAAGTGTCGCCTCCTCTGAGGTCCCAGGTTTGATTCCTGGCTGGATAAATTATCTCGGGTCTGAGTGTTTGCGGTAACTTCTTTGTGTCTGATTTTCACATTACGGGTGCTTTCAATAGCTCACTTTAGGATCCGAACAATGTATGTGATGTTGTCCACATTTATTGATACGAGGTATTCTCAAATCAGTCTTTATTAAATTCCTTTTTTATTAAAAAAATTTTTTGTGGTAGAACTCTCCAATCTATGTTGCCGTGGGTAGTATTGCAAAATTCACAATTCCATCTGATTCTCTCACAAAGGAGTTAGTTGGGTTTGGAACTCGCCCGCGCAGTTCCGGCGTCTTCTGCCACAGATTATTGTGTCCGGTGCGCTTGACTGATGTATTGCTTTAGTATTTAATACTAGCTCCTTCCTGCGGTTTTAGCCGTAATTTGGTACGTCGTTATAAGTATGTTTTTGAATTCATTATTTTCGTCGATTTAATTTCTAGGAAAAAATAATTATAATTTAATTAAAACCTACACATTTGTACCACATCTTTAAAATATTGGGAAAAACTGGAAAAATACGCGAAACTTGATTTCTCAACTATTTGTAATACTTACTTAAATTGACCTACAAATTTGTACGGGACCCTCGGAAAGCAAGGCAAGTGGAGTTAATACATACAACTCTACGCACCACTGCTGGCAATGGACGGACAATGGCTGTTTATTGATCAATTGCGAGTTCGTTATATTACGAACACGTATTATAACTGAACTTGTAAATATAAAATTCGACATACTACAAAAATAAATTCTTCTAAACAAAAAAAAAAAACCAAATTCATACAGTAATCTTCCGATTAAGACCCGAGTTCACCAATTCTTAAACAGCAGCAGCAACATGGATTAACGACACACGACGATTAATGTGACACAATTATTCCCATAAAAAATATGTCAAATAATATTTTAAACGCTGTTTAAAACTTAAACGTCTGTTTAAAACTTAAACGTCTGTTGGTGAACTCTACCCTCAAAGTCTTAACAAACAAGCAGAAACCATTGTCTATGTCTTATAATACATTTTATACATTTCATTAATATTTTTTTAAGTTTTATAAGTCTTGTACTTGTACCCTTATTTTAAAACACATAATCCATCACGGGTAATGGCAATTCCATATTTGAATACCGCTTTCATTGACCGCCATTTTAAGTCAGCACTTCGTTATCTGTGGGATACATTTAAACCTTTTTTCCTAGTGAAACTCTTTGCAACATTGAAATCGTTTAAAAACCAGAGATAATTTAATTCCGTTAAAATATGTTAAGCCGGCATACGATAGCGATTACAATGAGCCTTAATCCCGTTTTACGTTCGAGTTTATTTGCGAATTGTTGAAAAAAATACCATAGTTTTGTGAATTTTCTGTTCTGGGAGCTGAAACGTGGTTGCTTGCTTACTACAAGTAAAAGCCTCATAGGTAAGCCCAAGATAACACCAAAGAAATAAGAAAGGTTTACCAATGAAGATAATGTAAACAGATGGTTCAAGAACCAAAAAGATTAATTAATGCAAGATTGAAATGAAAGATATTTTTACGAATTATGCGCGTACGCGTTTAATTATATTTAACCCGACGCGACGTTTCGAACACCTTACAGCGTTCATGGTCACGGGCAAATATCTTTAATTTCAATGTAAACTCAAGAAAACAGTAATGCAAGATTTTATAAATTTATCTTTCCACTTGCAAAGCCGGGATAGATAGTAGTTTCAAATAAAATTTAACGCAACCGAAACCGCAGACCGCTACTAAATCTATAGCCATGAGCCTTCAAATATTCAAACAAGTTAATTCGCAAATCCCAAAGTTCACATACAATCGTTCCCGTAAATTAGTATGCTAACACACATATAATTCGATTACGATTCGGTTTCAGCTAGAATCGAATTCTGGCAATCGATTCCGTCGTGTTATCTTTTTAATCCAGATATTTTCAGGACCGTTTGCCGGTCGAAAGGTTCGATTATCAAATTGTTTTCGGTTTCATGAACGTTGGCCATTGTCGGCTCGTTTATTCGGTTAAAAATACCTTTTGCGGTTCGCAGTAACGAACAAGTTTTTACCCGTGGCTCCGTCTGTCGTTTCAGTTTGTCTTAGTAATGATTAATTTGGATTCTTTTGGGACGTCGAAATAGTATTTTAGAAAACCGACTAAGGCATGTTGGATTACGCGCTGCGTATGCTTCCGTAGTTGTACGCAAATGGCGATTTATTAGACTTTGTAATCACAATGGCAATGCCTTTAAATTTTCTTAGAGGATTCTGCCAGCCGTATTTGGTTCAGCGGTGATTGATGCTAGATTTTGGTTTGGTATCACCGTTAGATAATACACCAGAATGCTTTTCAACTTTTACCACTACCCAGGAGTTCGGGAAGAATACGCTTCAACCCCACTGTGCTTGTGGGGTTGCATCGTGTGGTGCGGGACAGTGGCGGATCGTGTGTTTGAGAGGCTCTGGGCTAATTAAGGAAGCCTGTGGGCTCGACTTCCGCCTAAGGCAGTAGTTATTTCTTATTATCGTATTTTCAATATTCATATTCATTTATTCACTCATATAACATAATTAGAACGGCAACCAAGATAAACCTACTTTTAAACATATGTTTTAGGACTAACAATATTAATATAAACCATCACTGGATTTTAGTATTATCTTATCTGTGTTAGAACTAACAATATTATTATAAACCACCATTCGGACTAACATACATTATACTTTAACACTTAGGACATGTGACTTTATAGGAAGAAAAATTAGGATATCTAATTATTATAGCACCCGATATTATGACACAAATGCATATGCATTTGTGTCTTATATTAGAATTAAAGACAATTAGGCATAATAAAATTTCGTATATTTGAACATTATGGATAGTGATGATTATAGCAAACGCGTTAGGGATTTTTAATTTCGGACTAACTATTTTCGAAGAAGAAAGGGACTATTCTGCGCGACAGCAATCATCATCATCATCATCATCAGCCTATCACAGTCCACTGCTGGACATAGGCCTCTCCAATTGCACGCCACTTAGGTCGATCCTCGGCTTCTCGCATCCAGCTCCTGCCAGCCACCTTGGGCAAATAATCACTCCACCTAGCCTGAGGGCGTCCTACACTACGTTTGCCGAGACGCAAGAACTCGTTTACCCCAGCGGTTGTCGGTTCTGCGGCTAATATGGCCAGCCCACTGCCACTTCAGCTTGCTAATCCGGTGGGCTATGTCGGTAACTTTAGTTCTCTGCCGGATCACCTCATTTCTGATTTTATCCCTAAGAGAAACTCCGAGCATAGCTCTTTCCATAGCCCGACAGCAATAGATTTTACAAATAGGTACCTATTTTTCAATTCTCTCTACCTTAGTGTTTCCTCTTAAGTAGACTGCGATCGCCAGCCCGCCTGCCAAGTGCCAAGCGTGGCGATTCAATTCAATTCAATTCAATTTATTGCTATAAATCTGTGTAAAAATTTTGCAGATTAGATCCTATTAATATTATAAACGCGAATGTTTGTAAGAATGTATGGATTTGTTACTCTTTCACGCTAAAACTACTCAACGGATCTGAATGAAATTTGGCACGGTGTTAGCTTATTGGCTGGAATAACATATAGGCTACTTTTTATTCCGGGAAAAAATACGGTTCCCGTGGGATAATTTTAATACACAGTTTTAAAATCAAAAATCCACGCATACGAAGTTGGGGGCGACAGCTAGTTGCAGATAAGATTACCTCTTTTTGGAGAGGTTTGAGTCCCGCAAAAGACTGGAGTGGGCTAAGGATGATGACGCGATGCATGAGGGCGTGAGCAACCCAAGAAAGTTAATTTTTTTTTTTACAATGATTTTACATCCAAATTACAGCTTTTTATGTAACTCGACGTTACAGTTTGTTTTTATTTCGCTTCAATAGTGTAGACAGAGGAGGAATTTTTACATTAAACGCCATATATCCGGCTAGAGGCACTTTACTGGTAGACATACAGACGGACATGGCAAAATTATACTTAAGGGCTTCTCATCTGGAGCGCAGTACCCAAGAAAAACAACAAAAGGTCAGGTGCCGGTATAGTTTACGTGGTTCGCAAATTCTAACTATCAAATTATAAGCAGATAAACCTAAATTTCGGCAAAGCAAAACAGTTTTTGCAGCCTACATTTCAGTTAACAGAACACGAACAGTAACTACCACTCCAACGACCCGTACATTCGTTTGCCCTATCAAACAATTGCCGAAATGACATAGAAAACAAGTTGGACAAAAAACCTAATAAAAAAGAATCGGCCATCCTCGTCAATTGGAGCCTTTTAAAACTGACAACAAACTGTTACGTTAACATTGCAACGAGAAATTCCGGCCAATAAAAATTTTACAAAGCACATAACCACAGTGTATGTATGGCCAGTAGACGTGCTATCACCACGCACGCAATATAACTCATAAGACATTTGAATCTTAACTGAGTGTGACCTTTTTTGTATAATTCTTAGTTTATAAAAAAATTAGCCATATTTAAATGTTTTTAGATAGGTATCAAAAATCGTGATCAATCGTCGGGTCAATATTTATTTTTGCAATAGTGAGTAATTCTGTACCTAAAATTTTTGTCTAAATTAAAAAAAAATATGTACAGGAATATTTAACTTTAAAAAAACCCGAAGGCTGTTTTATCTTATACGATACACTAACACACTTATTAAAAAAAACAGCACCCCTCTCGTCGAACGGCACCCACCTCGTCGAACGGCACCCACCTCGTCGAACGGCACCCCACTCGTCGAACGGCACCCACTTCGTCGAACGGCACCCACTTCGTTGAACGGCACCCACTTAGTTAAACGGCACCCACTTCGTCGAATGGCAAACGCCTCGTCAAACCGCATGCACCTCGTCGAACAGCCGTATCACCGCTGTGCCGGTCGAAGTGGGGAGCGTGAGGTTTTTTCGTTACGGAATTTCTGGATTCGGTCCCCGCGCTCAAGGCCCGCGATAGAATCTATGCAATAGCTTAAAAACAAAGCTACAAAAATTGAAATCTACATTTCCATACGTCACCGTAAAAACTAGACCTTCAATCAAAATTATTGTGTTTCAAGGGAAACAAACACGGATGTATTCTTATATCTAACACATATTGTAAGTATAGAACAAAGGTTACAAAGATTCCACATCTGGTAGACTAGTTAATATTTTTGTAATTCCTATTTCCCAATTCAAAATTCCTACTATATTTGAATACTTATATCAAAATTGTGCATTTAAAAATTATCCTTTCTTATCGTTATGAATTATGTTGTTTCAATTTGATTTTTTTTGCTCTCGATAATAGCAGACCTACTGCACCTACTTTTGCTGTCGAAACAACCCGTATCGGGCATCGACAATGTTCTGGGGGACATAACACGAAGTTGGAATTGTGATCAGAACCGCGATAGAGGGAAAGCATGGCGCCGGTATACAGGGTGTGCGCAGTGGCGAAACGTAAGTGATCGCTGATACGGAAATCAGAATGTGAAGTTGTGGAATAGGAAAAACTTTTGATCAAGCAGTAGGTAACTCTTTGCGGATATACAAATTGATTAGGATTTAATAGTAATAGAGGGCCAGACGTTTTTTTACGTAGGAATTACTCGTATTAACGCACTGAGATTTATTCAAAATAAATCGTGTAGGGAACTGTAAAAGAATATCACTGCCCCACCTCTTTCCCCGGATATCGTAATATGCTACTAAAAGAGTACGATCAGAAAAAGCTGGATAGCAGCGGTTCCTCATGACCATTTGTCAAACTGCGATCGCCACCAGCCTGACGTGGCGATTTTGGCATAATTATCACATCATGCACCGTGCTTTTTGACCAACCTGGAATACGAAACCCACGTTATTTATGTATAACATCATGGCAGTGTTAATTATTTTGACATTAAAGATAATTTTTGAAAAATTTTAAATTTTGATTTAGACTAGGGGGGGGGGGGGGGGGTACCGAATGTGAACCTTACACAGCTACATCCGTGTACGTCACAACGTGTTACAAAATACGTATCTGAAGCAATATATAATAAAAATATATAATTAACTGCCACATTCATTGACTGAACTACCATTAAATTTATTTAAAAATAAACTATTTAACTGGCTCAAGATAAAATGTTTCTACACAGTTAAAGAATATCTAGATTGTAAAGTTGACATTACCTAATTTAATAACTGATGTATTTTCAATAATGTATGTAAGTGTGTGTATATATTTTTTGGAGGCGACTTGTTTCTGACTTATTTGTTGTTTGTTGATATATTTGTATGCTATTGACTATGGTTGAATAAGTAAAACCTATGAATATGTTTGTAACCTTATGATTTACCCTATTCAAAACAAATAAATTATTCTTGTTTCTTTATTCTTGCTACATGCTAAAATCTTCTTATAACAGACAACACTTTTATTACCTATGAATTTCTACCATTACTGATCACATCCCAATTTCGCTGACACCCTGTATATACGTCATATGATTTCAATAAAGCAACTCCCCTAAAACATAAATAATGCATGTCGAATTTCGTACGGGATCCGTGTGGAGTGATAAAGATCGATAATAATGGTAAAATTCTCAATCCAACGGGGCTACGTACACATAGCCACGTGAGTAACTCCTCCTTTGTTATGAAGCTGCACACTAAAATCAATCGTAAATGGTATGCTCTTAGGTGTCAAAATTCTCTGAAACATTTTTGTTAGCTACTGAACAATTATTTTGACTGTACCTCAATTCATTTGTATGTTACTGTTGACTTTATAAGTGTTTAATTTGATGTTAAATAGAAAAAAAAAATTAGAAAAAAATGGCTCAGAGTTTAGTCAGAAAAATTTGAAGCTGGAAGACAAAACAAGAAATGAAATAAGGACCTAATAGGTACGAGTATATCCTCGGGTTACTACATTGTCCTGAACCAGACATTGAATCAGATATTGAGTAAACTCATTTTTCGAACAATCATTTACCACATTTAACCCTTTTTAATAGGTCCCCATTAGTCCACTGCTGGACAAAGGAATGATTTGCCACAAGTGGAGAAAAGTCGCTGCTGCCTGTTTCAATATGCCGTTTTTCCTGTAGTTGACTCTTACGACATCCAAACGAAAAGAATTGGTGGTGCTCTTCTAATTTTTGTGCTGGCACGACACTCGGCCCTTGATAAAACAGAAACCAAATAGCTAAATGTAAGAGGTAAATAAACAAAAACATTCACGAAACAAACGAGCATAAAAAGCACTTGAGTACAAAGACACAAATAATTTGGTTACATCAGAATTGCAATAAGCCAGTCAGCGACAAGTACAAACTCCACCTGCTAGTCTTAACAGCATTTTTAAAATGTCAGTTCCAATAAGAAGGAACCGACAATCACCATGGCCCGACTCCAAATTGGTGACTTTCATGCTTTCCATCGATAGAATTTCGATAAGTTTTTCTGGAAAAACATACTGTTGTGGCTTTAAAGTCAAGTGTCTAATAGACAGTGTTCATTTAGTTCAGGTTAGCGCGCTTACAAATGAGTTTAATGATTCCTCTGTATCTTTGTTTAATGTGACATTTAATAAAACCCATACTAAAATAATATTTGCCTGTTCTGCGAATGTGTGTGCTACTCTAATCATACCAACATGTTTGTAAATTACCTACCTACTTACCCTAGATATTAATTCTGTTAAGTATCTAAGTACATAATTAATTATTGGGCACTCATTGTCTATAAAATATGTAAGTATCTTTAAGTACAGTTTTTTTTTTGTAATGACTGTTACGTGCCAAAATAATAGGGGTTAAAGTATGAAATTGCCGATTTGTACTGAAAATCAAAATTGTTTATTTTTTAATTTTTAACAAATTTATTCAATCAAAATAGTTACCATTATTATCTATACATTGCTGCCATCTAATAGGAAGGTCATTTATGCCTTTGTGATAGAACTCTAAGGATCTAGACTGCACAAACTGTGTGAAAGCATTTTGTACTGCCTCCTGGGAAGAAAACTTCTTGTCACGTAGATAATTGTCCAAATCACGAAAAAAATGGTAATCCGTTGGAGCAAGGTCTGGCGAATACGGAGGATGTCGAATGGTTTCTAATTGCAGTTCCTGAAGGGTCAAAACGGTTTCTCGTGCTGTATGAGGTCTCGCGTTGTCATGGAGCAATAATGGTGAAGATCGATTCATGAATCGGGGCTGTTTTACCGCTAGTTTTGCCAACATTGTTCGGAGTTCGGCACAATAGACATCTGCCGTTATTGATTGACCAGATCGGAGAAAACTATAGTGAATAACACCATGCTGAGACCACCAAAAAGTTACCATTACCTTTTTATTGGTAAGTTTTGCTTTAGGATATTGTTGTGGCGTTTGACCTGGGGTCAGCCATTGCATTTTTCTTTTACGGTTATCATAAAGAATCCACTTTTCATCACATGTCACAATTCGATTTAATATTCTTACATTTCTGTACCGATTCAACAAGGCAACACAAGTTTCAACACGCGTTTCTTTCTGCACATCAGTCAAATCATGAGTCAACCCATTTTTCGTATTTTTTTATTTTATGGATTTGACGCAAATGAGTCAATATTGTGGGTAAGGTTACTTTAAACCATGCCGCTAATTCCTGGGTAGTTTGACTAGGATCGGCTTCCACCATCTCTCTTAATTCATCGTTAATCACCTGTGTGGGCGGTCTTCCTCGTGGCTCGTTCTTCAAGTCGAAGTTTCCATCACGAAAGCGTTTAAACCAAAATCGCACGGTGCGTTCATTAGCAGATCTCTCTCCAAACGCAACATTGATATTGCGGACTGTTTCTGCCGCGTTACTTCCGCGTCGGCACTCGTATTCAGAAATCACTCGAATTTTCGTAGTATCCATCTTTTTTGTATAAGTTAAATAACAAAAACAATTGAAAGTCGATATTCAAATGTTTCACATTTTTTAAAAGAAGAACATCACAGAAACCTTGTGAAAAAAGTTTCATTCGAAAACCTCAAACCATGAAGATTCTATGTCAATTCAAAGAACCTATTACAATAAAACGGCAATTTCATATTTTAACCCCTAATAAATAGAAAAAAAAAACTGGTACATTGCACCGCAAAACAATTTAAAGGTGGCACAATAAGGATATAAGTATTTACATCAATACACCGATGGTAATTAACCATGACGTTCAATTTACATAGAATATTTATTTAATTGTAGTTTCGGCCATGTTGTGTTGTATGAGCAATTATTTCACAGTGCTGTTTAAATATCCGGTAAAACTTTGTGTAAATATTCGAAATATATTTGCATAACGCAAATAGCGTTAATAACGACCGTCGAAAGCACCATCAGTAGGATCGTTTCAAATATGGTTAGGCAGGAAAAGATACTCGGGATGAAAAGATCAAGACGAAAGGGCTCCCTAAACTTACACCTGAGACTGAAGTCTCAGGCATAGTCCTGAGTAGTAGGTATCTCTCAGCAAAGCAATAGACCCAGTATCCACACTGTGTTAAATCGTTGTTTTTTTACATACATAGGAATATAGGATAGACAATTGTGGCGTGACTTGATGGAGGCCTACGTCCAGCAGTGGACGGACAATAGCCGTTGGTTGATTGATAGGATAAAAAATCACAGATAGTCTAACTTCTGCTTTTACATCCTCTTTTAGTCACCTATTATGACACTCATAAAACGAGAATTTTGCTAAAAAGTTTTTATACTGATCATGGCCTGCTTGTTAAAACAAAAAAAAACTTATATTACCTTCATTAAAATATGTAGCAATTTTGTTTTATCCCCCCTGCTTCAAACCACTAATGCTTATTAATTTTAACTACCAGAATATGTCGGTATGTACGGAGCCCTTCTCTTACTTGAATACTCAGGAGCTAAATGCTCCTAAAATAAATGGTACCTATTCAAAAATTCATATAATATATAAATCTCTGCACAATGGGCAGCCAAAACAGTCCACATGTGCCGGATACCGCATTTTAATGGAACAAAACCGTTCCCTTTGAAGCCAGGGTTAATGCCAAACATCCACCATGCAGAACTGGTATCAGTGCACTTTAATCACCTTCTAATAAAGGTAAAAGTTCTTTGGTTTAAGTTTTATTGAATATAATGTATTGAAGCATTGACGCGCTTGCGTCTTGGACTTGTAAAATCGAGACAGATCGCCTTTACAAAGGAGAATGAATGCCGAAATAGGAAAATCCCCATTATAGTGGGTAATACGGCACGGTCAGATGAAGAGCCAGGGTAACAGACAATAAAAGTTATCTTTTCTATAGCGTAGGGATTGTTTTTTTAATATTAAGTCAGGTACACAAACAGTTTTTAAATTATACTTGCACAAACTTCTAAAGCTATTAACTATAATAATAGTGGTGGGATTTTTAACATGGTCGTTTTACGGATTTTAAAAATTGCTCCTTTTTCGTAAGACTCATAGTAGAAATGTTGATAAATAGTCCATTAAAGTAATTAGTTTAAGTAAGTCTTCATTAAAATAAGTTTGTACTGTTACTGCAACTCCTGTTACTTTTATAGTTATATAATTCTATTTATCTTGATATTTTAAACGTTTGTGATTATCAGTAGTTTTAAGTAGAGCATGAATGTTGTTCAAACGCATCGCATACAAGATTAAACAAAACAAAATTAAAGCAAGTTCTCATCTCTGTAATCTACTGAATTGGGATCAGTTTAAATTTTAAATCTGTTCTACCTTTTCAATTCTTCCCCATTGTTATCCTCTATTCAAAGATTGTGTGCAAGAGATCACATTTACTAAGACCGCCTTCTAGTAGGTACCTACAATTTTTTCTAATACATATGTATGTTATTTAATTTTGGGCCACCTATATTGTGAGCAATAAAGTATATATTACCTGTTTTAACGAGGAAAACAGAAGTGCGAAATCAATTTTTATAAATATAAAGTTTTTGTCATAAATGATTATGCTTGTAGGCATAGTACAGCCAAAGTATGCAATGAAAACTGATGTTTCTGCTTTTTTTTAGTTTTTTATGTCCACACCTGTAAATGTCAACCAGGTCTTGACCATTTCCGGCCACAGGATGTTGATTCTTATCCACTTGTTATACATTTGAATACCATTAAAATTTTGATGAAGGTTTAAGGCAAATCTATCCTAACGGTGTTCACATGTTTAACCATTCGTGTGTCCCATTATAAAGGAGCAATGAAACGGTATAATTTTATGCGCGCAAAAACGCATTCTTTTTTCTTTTGTGGTTTCCTCGCAAAAAACGAACCGATTCGAAGTTGAGCGGGTCTGGCGAGTTCGAGTTATTAATTCCAATGGCTGATCCAAAGGGTGGATTACCTGGCTTTCGTCTGGTAAAGACGAGCTGTGGTGATTTTTTGACCAAGGTTATATCTATTATGTTACTCAGTCTTTAAATTGTCATCTGTCAGTGCACCTATTATTAAATAAATAAATACATAAAATAGATTATTTGAATAATTTAAAACTACGTTGTTTTTTAAATTTGACATTAGTAAAACTCCTCAATCAATTGAATGAACAAAAAAATACGAGCTAAAATACTCAACTGATTTATTGATAACGATGTATGATTGTTGAAGCGTTAAAACGTTACCAAGATTATTCGAATTTCAAACGACTTTCTGTGTCCTTGACCTGAAGATATTGCACGTTCCATTATGTGCATTTATTATCTGTTTTTTACTCCATTTGTGTGCGGAATAGGAAGCAAGAACCGTTAGAGCAAGGCCGTGGCCTGATCGACGGAAGCGGAAAGGACCGAAATATGAAGAAAGATGAATGGCTATCGGCTAGGAAATAATACTGGCTGGTGTTAATGGTTAAGGATTTCAAGAAAAATATTATAAGTAGGTACTTACGTTTGATATCTTTGTAAATTCAAGATAAGAACTACTCCTAACATTGCCTTATTATTTATTTACATTTAGAATTAGAAGTTGCCAGTTGCTGGCAATCATATTATTCTTGGAGTAAATTTAAAAACTTCAAGGAAGGATAATAATTTCAATATTGCTCGCAAAAAGAATAACATCAGATTTTTTTACGTGAACACTTTACACTGAAATAAAAGACATAATAATATTTACGTATTCATGAGGTTTGTGTTATACCTATATTGATTTATCCAGACGTTTCGTTCTGTCGTCTGTATTATAGTCACAGGTAGGCTAAGAGTAATACATTGTTTTTAAGTACGTATTCAAAATATTAAGCTGTAAAAATTTGTACTGCATTACTCATATATTTAATATCTAAGTAGGTACTGTCAAGAAATTTTACTGTTTAAGAGATTCAAGTTTTTATGAATCTGATCGTGATCAGTCATGTAGGTATTTTGGTTGTCAGCAATTGCAATATGATGCCTTATAACCTAGCAAAATTTTAGCTCTTAACAATTTAATTCATTGACTGTACTGTTCAATATCAGTATAAGTTTCAGTAACTAAACGAAACAAAATGTCAAACGCATCTCTCGAGTAGACTGAAGAAAGTCTTATTATTGAGGTTAGCTGTATATCTCGAATCGTAACAACGATCTCACGACTGGTCGGGACTGGTCACTCAGCGGGCTCGGGCCCCAGGCTTTGATGTGAAATGCTCTATTTCTCTTATAAATTGAACTTACCGTAATGCTATGAATCTGATGTTAATAATGTTCTGCATTCCATTTTTGATTGCGTATCATTTTTGAATGTGTATTCTTTTTAAATTCCGAGCAAATGCCACGTGAACAATCAACGAATTGTTATATTCTAAAAAGAAAATAATTGTTTAGTTTTAGCTTTTCGAAAAAATAAATTGCTTTAGTGTGTGGTCTACTAGAATCAACCATGTTTACGAACAAGACACTATACTCATTGTTTTTAAGATAGAGAAACATGTTACCTACCATCTTAGCAATTTTTAGTATTATATTTTAGTAATTTATTGGGGTCCTTTTAGTCCCAAAGTTTGGATCGATGTTTGCTTCTCAGTTACCCCAGTCTAAGAGAACAGATGAAATCATCATAATTGACACAAAGCTAGATAATTCTCTGAATTATGACATAGGCTTATTTTTATCCCGGAAAAATTCTTAGTTCTCGAAGGAACAGCATATCAATGTTCTTCATACTTAAAGGGATGGACCTATTTATTTGCAAAGTCGTAGTTCTGTGGTTTAACTACTCGTATAACATAGCCAACATTTTATCTGCGAAAGAAGTCGGGGCCATCATCTAGTCATAATTATGAGGCCCAAGTAGGTCATAATACATCCACGGAAATCTTCTTTTTGCAAAGTGGTATATAAGGGTCAGATTAACACAGCCAACATTTTATCCCGGAACAAAGTCGGGGGCAACAGCCAGTCATACTATGAGGTTCAAGTAGGTCATATATCAGAAATCTTCCGAGGATCACCATCGATTTGAGAGGTCGCATATTTGCACAGGGCAGGCGTGCGATCCCAAGGGTCGGAGACGCGGTGACGCCCGCGGCCGTCCCGATGTGGTGCTACCCTTCGATGGTGGTCGTGCGTCCATTGTATTACGAGATCCGAAGATTTAATTGTAGCTGTCGTATGGTGATCAAATAAATGGAGAATTTGTTAACATTTAGTAATGAAAACCAAATTTTTTTAAATTTTTTTTCAAATGTGGACAACATCACATACATTGTCCTGATCCCAATTTGAATAACTATTTAAAGCATTCGTGTTTTGGAAACCATAAACAACGAAGGTACCACAAACACCCAGACCCGAGAAAATGTAGAAAAACTAATTTTTTCTACATTGACCCGTCCGGGAATTGAACCCGGGACCTCGGAGCAGGCGACACCTTGAAAACCGGTGTGTACGTCACTCCGCCACGGAGGTCGTCGAATAAATACCATTGACATTCAATTACTTTGATGCAGATCAAAATTTTCGCGGATTTAGCTATTTTTGCAGAATGTCATTTTGCATGACGGCACTTACGCAGAATGTAAATGGTGAGTGACTTCAGAAGCTACCTTAGTTAAATATTAACTCCTACAGGATCATAAGACAGAATTTAATTGTGTCTGGAATAACATACAATCGAGGGGTTATTTGTAAAATGTATTGGTTTTTACTTAATGCATGAATATAACTTTTCACTACAATTTAAAGCCCCGTTTGTCTGGTGGTTCGGATTCAATCTCCAGGTTGGGCAGTAAAAGTTTCTAATTTTCGCACATTGCTCGAGTTTGTGATCATCAACCCGCATTTTGGCGTTTGAGATGAGTAAGTATGTACCCATCATTGCTATAGTAACTCTAATTCAATGATGATTTCAGGCTGCTACTTATTTTAAGTTTAAAAGGCATTTCATCGTGCCGTGACATATTCGTGTGCAAATACAATGCCGTGTGTAAAATGGACATGCGCGCACGCAGCCCGCGGCGATCGTGGCGCACCAATAACGTCTCGTCTCGCGTTCAGCATCACGACATCACATCTCGATGTACCAAACTGCTATTTATTCGATATGCAGAACGGCTGCTTTGAATATTACATAAGAGACGTTTCAGATGTAGTAAACGATGAGTTTTAGTTGTCTATGCTGGTTTGTATACAAAAAGATTTTAACTTTCATATTTTGTACCCAACGGTAAAAAGGAGATGGTCGATTCGGCTTGTGTGTTTTATGTATGACTTTTTACTAACTACTCATTTAGTTAAACAGCCTTTTTTTAAATTCCATAAAGATTTTGGACTGCATTTAAAAAACACAAAGCAACAATGTTTTCGTTTCGACGTGCTTGTGTTTATTTGTTTCATGTTAGTATTTGTACAAGATTTCCTGATTAGTTAAATGATTGTTTATTTCATAACTTGCTTCGTATTAATTTTAATTTAGATCTTTTCTTCTAATTAAACTGTCCCAAATTTCATAGACAGCAAACAATTCAAGACTGAAAAAACACTGGCTTAAATATGATTTTAAATTTGAAATGAGAATATTAGAACAGACCTACAAATATTAAAAAAAAAACTATAAAGTGTACAACAATCTTGAATATAAATAAAATAGCTGGATACACAATCAGTGATAGAAAAACGTCCTAACCCATATTACATCCAACTTTAAGTCTTTTACATAAGGTTTTATTCGCATTACGGTGACATTAGCTACTTATATCTAAACTTGGACAGTTCGAAGTGCCAGTTTTATATGATACTATTTCAGGTGGTGGGATCTACCTCCTAGTGGTCCACCCTGAGCAACGGCATCTTTGGTTTTCTTACCAATGATGACGGCTAACAGATCCCTCTGAGGTGGTAGGCTTCGTAAGAGTCCTGCCGGAGTCCAGCACCAAACAGTTTTTCTGTGTTCCGCTGGTGTGTGGGAGAACCAGTACCTGTAGGGTAAGCTCGCTCCATCTTAGGCTTCTTCTTAACCGTATAGTTAGAGCAAACCCATTATTTATATAAATAAAATACTGTGTATTTAGTTTTATATTCTATTTACGATCACAGAGCAATCATTTCATCACAACATGTAACCCGCCAAATGCTCAAGGCTTTCAAGCATATAATAGTTTACATTGAGCTTTACCCCGCCCTATTGTTTCGAACCAATTTCGTCTGAGTATCTTTTGTGCAAGCTCCTTTGTCGGGAGGGTTGTACCGTAATGGAATCCTAAGGAGGATACGGTTTAGAAATTCTTAAAAGCTGCATTGATGAAGGTTGAAAGCTTGGATACACTTGAACACTTCAGTTGGCATTGAAAACTTTTTTAATAATAAAACATATTTTTTCTTACATCTATTTCATGAAAGCTTCTTTGAAATCAAAAGTTCAAGTTATCAGTTTAGTTACGATATGACTCAAGTTTGTTTTAATTAAATGCTTTCTGAAATTAGAATTTCTAAACAACTTAAAATTGATCGAAATTTTAGAAAAGAATAACATTTATTTGCAAGAATACACTTGAGATTGATGGTGTTGGGTGTATTTAACTAGACATCGTATTCAGTCTGTGAACAGACGTGCAAATTACCTTAAAAGCTAGCTACTTATATATATGTATATAAGATAATAAGTCTATTTTGTTATTTTTTCAATTTGTAATGACAAATTAAAGAATGCGTTGTTCTGTAAAAGAAAGATTTTATTTTTAAATAGCTTTCACATTTAGGAACATAAACACTTATTACACTATCGTAAAGTTATAAACATTACCTGTAAAACAAAAAAACTACATTTAAAGTTAATTTGTCGATCTTTTAAATTATGTTTTCTTATATTTCAATCACTCAAATGTCAGTCACATAGAGTAAAAACAATAATACTGTTTTACTCATCTTCGGCGGATGGCGCCTGTAAAATTTGTTTTGGCTTTTTTTTATAACGTAAATTATCCTGAAGCCTAAATATTTATTGAAAAACAGTTACTTTAAAATCAAACTTCATACAGATAGCAAAACAAGTTTAAAAGTAGATAAGTAAAACAAGGACAAATGGATACTTCTAACTTTCTAAGTAAAATCTTTATGTGATTCAAAACAGTCTGTATATCCTATTAGCAGTTATCCCTTTTTATAAATTATACGGAAACGAAAGCAGATAGACTCATCAATAGTCCTACAATGTTTAACAGGTAGTAATACGATATCTTGTCCCAAGATCTTTAGCATTGTTACTTCGGACATAAATCGGTGCATAGCCCAATGAAAACCAACAGCTCAGTTGAATTAAAACATTCTTGCGCTTGAATTACTTTAACTTTGAATAGTAAAATCGTTTTTTAAATAATCCAATATATAACCGCAAAAACATCAGGCACAGGTCTAACAACGCCTATTGACATAATCTACCTCCTAGTGGTCCACCCTGGGCAACGGCATCTTTGGTTTTCTAACCAATGATGACGGCTAACAGATCCCTCTGCGGTGGTAGGCTTCGTAACAGGCTGCCTGCATGCTACCATCCTCCTGCTGGAGTCCAGCGCTAAACAGTTTTTCTGTGTTCCGCTGGTGTGTGGGAGAATCAGTACCTCTGGGTAAGCGCGCTCCATCTTAGGCTTCTTCTTAACCGTATAGTTAAGTATGTAGTCAAGAGCAAGCCCATTATTTATATATAAAAAAAAAGTGATACTAGAACTAAGTGCTGTTCCCCATTGATTTAATTTTGATACTTCTAAACAAAATCAATTCTCAAAAAACTAGAACAGTATCATTTTAGGAAATTACCTCTAGTATTTATTGAATCACTTTTACACGGCCTTAAGTTGTTATAGTTATATCGGAGTATAAGTAATATTTTATAACTTTTATAAACGGTTTTATTATAAAATTTTGCAACAAAATTCGTGCAAACAACAATTTATGCAGATACAGATTTCAGCGTTCAAGAAAATTATCATTTCTGAATCACGGTTTTCCCGCATTCTTATAATGTAAGTTGGTAAAGGTCATTGGCAGGATGTCGATTGATTTTAATTGTTTCTGGCATTACCCATGTTCTTTTGTAATTCTTTCAACTTACAATCTTCGCAGCCTAATTGACTGGCTGGTCCAATTATACTAAGCCACCCCGAATTAGCTAACTTAGAACTAAGTTGGTTATTTATTTGCGGATTATTGTTAACTTTGACTGCGGGGTTAATTGTTGCAGACACTTCGGTTATAATCTATTAAGTTACAAACAGAATGTCTAACTTGCAATTTGAACTGTTCCGAATACTGGTCTTTGTTTTAACAAGATTAATTGGATATTATGATAAGACAATGGCTGTTTAAAACTTGGTAAGTGTTAATTGAGGTTTTTATCTTGCAACCAGACAAACCTGGATCCTCTTATTAATTAAAAAAATGCACATACTTATTTCTTAAGGATCTAAAGGATACTAATATTATCTTACTAATATCATGCGAAAGATAGGATGGATATTCGCTACTTAATCACGCCAGAGCGGCTGCAAGGTTCGAAATAAGTTTGGAAAATAGGTGGGATAACTTTAAATTCAAAATTCTAAAGTGGCGGTAAACAGTTTTGTATTAATAAAGAATCTTAAACGATTCTGACTCTTCTGTTCGACGCTTCGAAGCCTGCGCGACAGCCGGCTGTCACGATAACAATTGATTTTAATTGTGTCTGGAATACCCACGCTCGAAGGGTTAAATGATTTCATGTCCAATTTTACTGATTTTTCGTCAGAAACAACTTTGCAGTTTTACAAATTGTTATTAAAAGTCATAATAATACTATTTTAGATTCCCATTATATTGTCCAACCATCATAACTTGTACAAACTACCTAATCAAATATTTTGTTTGGTCCTCTGGTAGCGGAGGTAAAAAAAATCTCACAAAAAGCATTGGAATCGGATCCCTTTTAGGCAAATCAAAGGGCCTACCTGAGCCGGGAGTCGAACAAAGGTCCCATCCCGGTATCCTGTTAATGCGAAGTACAAAGACGGTAGTAGTGATGTGTGGCTGCTAAAATATTACGTTTTGATGGTTTTTTTTATGAATCATAGTATTATTGTACAGTCAGCTGCAAAAGTATGTATACACTTCTGACTAATGTTGACTCTTAATACAACGACATAAGGTTGGTAAAACAAAAAAGTGTTTACATACTTTTGCAGCTGACTGTACTATTGCTCTTTGCCTTATTTATTCTTTAAACTAGAAATAAAAATGATAGCTGTTTAAGTAGAAGTTGAAGTGATTACCATCGGACCTTTGTAAGACTTTGGGGTTGGTAAAAAACCAATTGTTTTTGGATAATATACACCTGTAATCTGAATGGTATGTTCTCTTACCATATTACCATCATCATCATCATCATCATCAGCCTATCACAGTCCACTGCTGGACATAGGCCTCTCCAATTGAACGCCACTTAGGTCGATCCTCGGCTTCTCGCATCCAGCTCCTGCCAGCCACCTTGCGCAAATCATCACTCCACCTAGCCTGAGGGCGTCCTACACTACGTTTGCCGAGACGCGGTCTCCACTCAAGAACTCGTTTACCCCAGCGGTTGTCGGTTCTGCGGCTAATATGGCCAGCCCACTGCCACTTCAGCTTGCTAATCCGGTGGGCTATGTCGGTAACTTTAGTTCTCTGCCGGATCACCTCATTTCTGATTTTATCCCTAAGAGAAACTCCGAGCATAGCTCTTTCCATAGCCCGCTGAGCGACTTTGAACTTGTGGACTAGCCGTACCGTCAGTGTCCACGTTTCGGCTCCGTATGTCATGACGGGTAGGACGCACTGATTGAAGACTTTCGTCTTTAGGCATTGTGGGATCGACGATGAGAAGACTCGACGTAGTTTCCCAAATGCTGCTCAACCCAACTGAATTCTTCTGTTCACCTCATCCTCAAAGTTGTTTCTACCTAACTGCAATGTCTGCCCGAGGTACACGTATTTCTGAACAATTTCGAGGACGGCGCCGTGCATCGCAATCGGTAGCGGTAGTACATGTTCATTGAACATAACCTTGGTTTTATCCAGGTTCATTCGCAAGCCGATACGCACAGAAGAGTCAGCCAGGTCATTCAGCATCTGTTGTAGGTCCTGCAGCGTTTCTGCCATAATGACGATGTCGTCTGTAAATCGCAAGTGAGAGATGTATTCGCCATTGATGTTGATGCCTCGTCCTTTCCAGTGCAGCGTCTTGAACATATCAGTTAAAATCAGTTTTATTTCTGCAAATAGGCCCCTGGAGGCGCTTTTACACGTCCCAATATTTAACCTACCACTGCTTCGGGACAAATGTGGGCTAGTGCCGAGAAGAAGCAGCGCAAGAAACTCGGTCACTATTGTCAGCCTCTTTTTAAATAAACATGTTTACATAAGATATATGCCAGTGCGAGCTGATACAATTTAAAGCCAAACGTTCCTATCATTTATATAATCATCAATAGTGTAATAGCCCTTTTTCATTAAAACAACTTTGATATATGATTTGAATTTATGTACAGGGAGGTCAGCAATTGATAGTGGTAATTTGTTGAAAATACGGATACAATTTCCCATGAACGAATTACCTACTTTTCGCAGTCTGAATCCTGGAACGGCAAGTTTATCTTTATTTCGGGTATTGAAATTGTGTACGTCACTATTTTTGACAAAAAATTCGAGGTTTTTACGGACGTACATTATGTTTTCGAAAATGTATTGAGATGCAACTGTTAGTATGTTGATCTCTTTGAATAGCTCTCTTAGAGAGTCACGGGGTCTAAGGCCGTAAATAGCCCGCACAGCACGTTTTTGCAATATAAAAATAGATTCAATATCTGCCGCTGAGCCCCATAACAAAATACCGTATGACATTATACTGTGAAAGTAGCTAAAATATACTAATCTTGCCGTTCCAACATCAGTCAATTGTCTTATCTTTCGCACAGCATAAGCAGCAGAACTAAGTCTTCCAGACAGAGACCTGATATGAGCACCCCATTGCAGTCGAGAGTCTACAGTTATACCTAAAAAGGTAGAGGAGTCTACTGTGTCTAATGGCTCATCTTTTACAATAACATTTGTGGCGGAAAACCTTACATTAGGCAAAGTAAATTTAACACATTTTGTTTTTCTTGCATTAAGCAAAAGATTATTCGTAGCAAACCAATGCAATAATTTAGAGAGGGTATTGTTAACATCGTCAAATGATAATTCGCCCCTCTTAATTTTAAAAATTATTGAAGTGTCATCTGCAAACAATACCATCTCACAAAGATTATACATATAATATGGAAGGTCGTTAATGTATATTAAAAATAGCAAGGGTCCTAATACTGATCCCTGAGGGACACCCATGATAAGGGCCGACCCTGAAGACTCAGTTCCATCAATGCAAACTTTTTGTGTTCTACCTGTGAGATATGAGTTAATTAAATCTAACGAATCATTCGAAACACCATAATGTCTGAGTTTTTTAATTAACGTTTTATGGTCCACACAATCAAATGCCTTTGACAGGTCACAAAAAACACCTATAGCATCTAACCTACTCTCCCAAGCATCGAATACGTGTTTTAGAAGTCCTCCATTGCATTTGTGAACAATTTCGGGGAAATGACGTCCCCTTGTCTCACTCCTCGATGCAATGGTATAGGTTTTGTTTGCTGATTCTGTACTTGGACGGACATGGTGGCGGCTTCGTAGAGACATCTCATCACTTGCACGTACCGCCAATCTACTTGGCAACGTTGCAGGGACTCCAGAACGGACCAGATCTCTATCGAGTCGAAGGCTTTCTCATAGTCCACGAATGCTAGACACAAGGGCTGATTGTACTCTTCGGTCTTCTGTATAATCTGCCGCAATGTGTGGATGTGGTCTATGGTGCCGTATCCGCTCCGAAATCCAGCCTGTTCCGGTGGTTGGAATTCGTCAAGTCTTCGCGCAAGGCGGTTCATGACGACTCTTGAAAACAGCTTATAGACGTGGCTTAGAAGGGAAATGGGTCGATAGTTCTTCAGCAGGGTCTTATCTCCTTTTTTTCCATATTACCATAGTTTCAGGTATATTTTTTAAGTATTTAGTCATACATAATATAAATCTTACCTTTTTTCTGTTCAAAAGGGTGTAAACCTATTAAATTTCAAAGAAAAAAATCACCATAAAAATCAGAAAAACAGATTTGAATACTTTCAAATATAAAAATAAAAAACATAAAAAAAATAACGAAAACAAAAAGCTAGAATAGGTACCACCAATTTTCAAGTCGACGTTAAACAAGAAATCACCGACAATCACAATGTAAGGTCTCAGAATTGATAGCCGTCATTTGTTTGTTGTGATTAAATTTCGCTTTCAGTTGAAAATTCTTTTTTTGATTACAACTTTATTTTAAATTTTAGCAACTTAATTGCAATATACTATCAGTATACCGCGAACGGTATGCATGGAGTTGCGGGTTCGAGTCCCGCCTGACTCTGAATTAATCGAATACAAATCCGATGTGTTTTCTCCTGCCAACCAATCCAGCCATTGGCTGCAGCTCGAGTAAATGGAATGAACGACTACTGAACACAGGTGACCAAAATAAACTCGCGCGCAACCACCGCGCAGATTGCTCAAAGGTGACTAACGAGGACTCATTTACTTCCGCAAACTTATCTAGTTGCATTTCACTTGCCTGTGAAAAGCCTATGCGTCAAGTTAACACTGATTGCGTGAATGAGATGCTACTATTCACAGACATCCATCTATACTAATAATATAAAGCTGAAGAGTTTGTTTGTTTGTTTGAACGCGCTAATCTCAGGAAGTGCTGGTTCGATTTAGAGAATGATTCTTGTGTTGGATTTTCCATTTATTGAGGAAGGCTTTAGGCTATACAACATCACGCTGCGACCGATAGGAGCAAAGTATTAGTGAAAAATGTTGCAAAAATAATCGCGATCATAATAACAGAAATTGACGCGGACGAAGTCACGGGCAACAAGCTATGTAAAGATAAAAATACAAAAAAAATATTGTGATCTTATCAAAAGAAATAAAATAACAAGACAAACAGACTTAAGACTGTTTGAAATACTACCAGTTCATCGGGCGATCAAATAAGAATTCCTCACACGTTAAGCGTCATGGGGTCACCAGTGAGCCCCCAATAGATTTTCTATTGCGTCTAGTTTCTTAGCAGTCAAAGACTTACCCCCGTATTTATAAAGAAGTAATTATTTATTGCTTAAGAAAGTCATAACTTAAAGTGTTCATACCTAGTGCTCAAGTAAAAGAAGTTGGTCACCATTAATAGTCATATTATATGGCTGAAAATGCTAACTTTTGGTAGTTATAACTTATAGTAATTTCTTGATTAAGGCATACAAATTGTCTCTCAAGTAATTACTTGTAGTCAAGTAATTGCTTTTACTTGTTTATAAATACGGGGGTTATAACACTCCCTGGTCCTAACCTTTCCTTTTTTCTTTCGAAGTCATCATCATCTAAAGACTTACCTATAACACTCCCTGGTCCTAACCTTTCCTCATCATATCATTACCTGCCTAATTAGTCTACTGCTGGAAACGGCCTTCTTCATATTGAGGCTTTTGCCATGATCGCCACGCTTGGCAAACGGTTAGGCTATCGCAGTTTGGCAAATGGTGTAGAGATATCACCTTTCCCTTTTTTTTCTGGTTTTTCTCTTTTAGTCGCCTCTTCGACACCCATAGGGATTAAGTTGGTATTATTAGTTTTGCATGCCGGCATTACCACTTTTGAAGGATGAAAAGTAAAAAGTAACAGCCTATAATCATCCCACTGCAGGGAAAAGGCCTCCATCATTGAATTCAACATACCACTGCAATGATGGGAACTAGAAGTATGGTTCTCTAAATTAACAGCATTCTCGTATACGTATTAAACAATGACAATATCTATGGTTTATACAACAATGACATCTTCCTAATGAACAAAATTACAAGCGGGCAATCGTTACTTACGTATTTAATCTTCCCGCTCATTTATCATTTGCGGAAACTATTCGCGATTCGCAGAATAAACTGAGATTCCTTTGTAAAACCGTGGATTAGCGCTGAGCGACGCGAGAAAACCGACTCGACGGAAAGCAGGTTTTACTCGGATCTAAGAGAATAAACTATCTTCATTGTTAATGGTATGGTCAGCAAATAAACTAGTTTGATACCAGGTCATAGTCTATCAAACCAAGTTCAACCATTTTTTATTTTTTAATCTGTCTTTGACATCATTATTATGATCACCAATCTATTTTAGATCACCGCTGGACTAATATTACTATTACTTCTAAACAAAACCAATTCTTAAAAAACTAGAACAGTATTACCTAATCAAATAACCTCTAGTATTAATTTATTGAATCACAGTAAACTTTTCATTTAGTTGTTTATAGCTGTTGCCCGCGACTTCGTCCGCGACAATTTCTATTATTAATTATTATGATCGCGACTATTTTTGCAACATTTTTCACTCATGCTTCGCTCCTATTGGTCGCAGCGTGATGTTATATATCCTAAAGCTTTACTCGATGGACTATCCAACGCAAAAAGAATTTTTCAAATCGAACCAGTACTTAGCGCGTTCAAACAAACAAACAAACAAACTCTTCAGCTTTATAATATTAAGTATAGATATTTACACGTATTTCGATGTATGTACAGACAAGGGCAGGTCAGCCTACCCAAAAAGTTAAAGGTCATTGAATTGATTTTCAACTTTAAGTCCAACAAGTAGAGATCAATATCAATTGAGAAATTTTGACTTTTTGTGGTAGGTTGACGTGCTGTTGTATACATGTAGAATACAAAATAATGTGTTATTGTTTTTTGAGAATTGATTTTGTTTAGAAGTAATTAAATTTAATCAATTGGGGGCAACAAATAGCTCCAGTAGTCCCCTTAATCATAATGGCCACGCTCGGCAAACAGGTTGGTGATTGCAGTGGCGCAAAAAAGGTTGCATCTAGCGACACCCATAGGAAGAGAGGGTAGGGAGAGGTGGTAGGTAGGTACTATTTTCATGTGCCGGCAGCACACTACACTTTTAGTAACTCATAAAAATAAAAGCCGACGACCTCCGTGGCGGAGTGGCGTACACACCGGTTTCGCCTGCTCCGAGGTCCCGGGTTCGATTCCCGGACGGGTCAATGTAGAAAAAAGTATCTGGGGTCGGACAGTCGGGTCTGGGTGTTTGTGGTACCTTCGTTGTTTCTGGTTTCCAAAATACGAATGCTTTAAATAGTTATTTAAATTGGGATCAGAACATTTATCCACATTTATTTATTTTAAAAAATAATAATAAAAGCGAATTGTTTTTAGTAAAAATAAACATTTCTTGATTGTATCTCCGCACTACGAGTACCACACCAATCAGGTCGCTATATTTTGTCATTAGGTTTTCAACTACAACCGCTTTAAATTCTTAATTCTTACTTTCAACCAATGTGTCATGTGAATAATCCGCCAAGAAGCTGAAATCAGGCCAAGACATGCCGAGTAACGTTAATCATATTTTATTCACCATTTAAAATTCCCCATGATTGGATCTTGAAGTAGGATTGAAGCAATCTTGCCAAGTTAAAATCAAATACTCTGTTCCAATCAATTAGTGGCAAAGATTGATTTCTTTAAATCTGTTTGAACATTTTCAATTTGTACTAGGTTCACGCTCGTCGGCACAATGAGGCCGAGTGGAATCTTCCGATTTAGCAGTTCAAAGAAAAGAAGAGCCTCGATGACTTTAAATTTTAAATATATAATAAACCTCATGTTTTTTGTAATTTTTACTTAAATTAAATAGGCAGAGTTGATAGAGTTAATTTAATAAGTAATATAACGTCAGTGTATTGTAACTTGACACTTTACAATGAATGGAAGTTAGATTAATAACTTAACTCAATAAATATTAAGGTAACTATAATGAAGATATTATTTGTCCAAAAAAAAACCCCCGACACAAAATAATAGATGCACATATAATCCTAAAACAAGGTTTAATAACTATGGAATTATAGCTAGATACAAATAGAACAAGTACAGTTGGTTTAAATGGAAACCCTAGGTAAAAAGCAAAAAATAAAACTGAAATTTTGACCCTACGTAAGTACGTAGGAATACAATTTTTTATACTTATCGGAGAGACACCATGTACTTGCTCCGATGCGGAATCTTCGTCTTCATTCATTGTCGCGGGAATCCAAAAATAACAACTAAAATATCTTCTTAGTACTTTTTATAATTATTGGTAATAAAAATATAATCAAACTATAGACGTTAGACCGTGATGCGAAAGGATGTAAAGATGATGTTAACTCGATGGCTGCCAGAACTAAAGTGCGCGTGCGACCATTGAGTCGCCGATTGTGACGTCACGATCGCTTCGATGTTGCCAACCGATGGGTCGATTTTACCGTCGCGCCGACATACTAATGTTGTCGCGTCGGGGGACCGTTCTTTACCTAAAAATACCTACCTAATTAAAATGTCATTAAAATTACAACGAACGAATTAAAGTAACTATTTCGAATTACAAGTGAACATATTTAAAAACTAATTTACACAACTAAACTGTCCAGACGAATGCTGTAAGTTACAAACACAAAGTTAGTCTAATATTAGTCGTTTTTGCGTCGGGGGTTAAAAAACGAGCCATTACCGCACTTGTTTTCGTGCGAAGTATTCCACAAACACAAAGACAATATAAAAAGTAGTTTTCTTTATCACCCGTCCACTAAAAGGATCAGTGCTGATGAAAAGTTTAAAACAGGTGTCTAAGCCACTAAGGGACCTAGGCATGGCCAGAGACTCTGGGGTTAGGGGGAATTGGACCAGATCTCAAGGGCCCTTCTATCAGACATGACAAGAGCACGACTACTTTTCAGTTTGTCTTCAAACACCTTACTTTAAATCTTCTTCTTCCTAATATACATAAATTACGTGTCACGTTGTTTGTCCGCGATGAACTTCTTAACTACTACTACTAGTTTTAATCAAATTTGCACACCGTGTGCAGTTTGATTCAACTTAAAAGATAGGATAGCTTGCATCTCAATTTATAGTCGCAATATTACTTTATTGCATATTATTTGTTTTATTAATTAACAAACTGTGAGTGCCATACGATCCTACAGATGGCGGTGTGAGGTAGTTAAATAAGTATCGGCTAGATGGCGCTATGTTAAAAGGCCAAGATGGCGGTGTAAAGTAAGTATGACTCCCATAATTTTGAAATTCAAAAATTTCACGCTTACGAAGTCACGGGCAACAGCTAGTATTTACTTGTAAATACTTGTCGCACGGTCTCTCTGCATCTTAAAATAATCTTTGCCTGCATCCATAAATTAATATTTTACCAGCCCCACACGTCTTCGGGATCAGGCGGTGATAATGAGGAGACGACGCAGTTTACTTTTCATTTTCGAGGAGTGCATACTCCATGCGATAGTACGAGCGAGCGCACATGGAATGCTTAGGAAGCTGTGTTAGTCTACGTGATAGGGCTTCGAGATTTAGTAGTGCTAGGGAATTTCAATTAAAACTATTTACCGTATATTCAAACCGACTAAACCGATTCATTTTTTTAAACTAATTTAGCCTCGGTCTGGTGGTAAGCACCGAGCCGAAATCTCGGGCAGTAGGTTAGTTGAACTGGTTGGGCAACAATTGTTTCCAATTTCCGAATATTGCTCGGGTTTGTGATTACCAACCCTATAATCATCCCACTGCAGAGAAAAGGCTTCCATCATCGAATTCAAGTTACCATGGCAATCTAGTACAGGCATATCACCACGCTTTCCAAATGCGGGTTGGTGATCACAAACACGAGAAATGTTCGAAAATTCATAACCTTTGCCCGACCTGGGGTTCGAACCCGGGAACTCAGATGGCCCGGTATTTTAACCACTAGACCAACGAGGGACTTTTTCAAATAACTTTTAATCGTACCCTGAATCCCCGATAAAGTAGTATAACTGTGAATTGCCGTAAACTAAAAAGCAATCCAACCATAACTCCGAAACTAAAAACTATCTCGTCCATTTTAAATGCTGAAATCATTTCGGATCTATTTCTTGCCGATCCACTAACTTGTGGAATATAAATTCGGCTGTCATATCCGGGCACGCCGAGTTTTCCATCGAATACTCCATTCGATTCTCGGATGTGTGATATAGCAGTGCTATATCTGTATGTGCGTATATCTCCTTGAGTAATGGTCTCTTCGAATAGTTGTGGGGGTTTGGACTTGTCGTTTCGTGTAAATGTTTAACTGTTAAACTTTAAACGAGGTTTTGGTGTCGTTAACTGACAAACATCATACGGGTTAAGATAGTGCTCATATGTAAGTATCTTAATGGTAAACGTTAGGGTTGATAACAAGATAAAAAAAATATTGTAGAGCTATAATATTTAAATTGCATTTTCAACTTACATGTAAATACACAAGGCCAATTGTTGCAGAGATCCGTAGAGGAGGCCTTTGTCCAGCAATTGGCGTCCTTTAGCACCTCTCACATGATTATTTAACTGACATCTAACAAAACTTACACATACCAAGATTGATAATTTTTATACCAACAAAAACTTTTAAACGGTTTTGTTAATTCAGAATAGAAATCAAACTGGTATAGACCAACAAGATAACACAATAAGCGACTCAGTCCGTCAGACGGTGCTTTTGGAAGCTCCGGAAGCTCCAACAACTTCCAACTTGCCAAAGATAAAAGCAACTAACTGGCAATTTAAGTTTTTCCACGATCTCCTGACCAAGATCGATCTAGGCAGGTCTGTTTAATGGGGTAGCTTTTGAAATTGAAAATCTTTATTATTACGTACTAGTTTTATAAAATATTTAACTTATTAACATTCAGTATCATGCACACCATACATGCAAATGAGCACATACCCTGCAAACTACGCTTAAATAAATTACATAACGATCCTTGCATTACTTCATATAGCTATTTCATAATTTAATTAAATAATTATTAACGTAATTGAGGTTGAACGAGGGGCACGTAAGAAGAACAATGATGAATATAGCTGTGGATGGATGTACAGGTAGGAGGTGAACTAAAAAGAGATGGATGGATTGTGTTAGAAAAGATATGATTAGGAAAGGGTAAGACGACTCGATGACGACTGACAGGATTGTATGGAAGAGAAAAACATACTGAACCGAACCCAGATGACCTGGAAACAGGGCAAGGGAATGCAGTCATTATTTTGAGTACTGCATAGGTACCCCACCCAGAATTGCTGTGCATGCCCCTCTTCACATTGGTAGAGTGGTAGCTTTGTAATCGAAGTCTAGTCACATACGAAGATCGTATGTTTGAGTCTCAGCACATTCCCTAGAGTGTTCGGAATCTGTGTGAGGTCTTAACGTTGAATGCGATAAAAGTAGAATCGTACTAAATCTAGCTAGAAAAGAATTGTAGTGACAAATTTAAATTTTGACAGCATTATTAAGAGTACTGTCAGAAAAAGACTGACAGCAGCGTCTTTTCAGTACTATTGGCCAAACCGATATCGCCAACCCACCTGCCAAGCTTGGCGATTAGTGAAAAATGTGAACTGATTAAAGTATTTTATTTTTTCAGCGTGAAGGCATAGCCAGCAAACTCACATAGCGAATAGGGATGCGATAATTTATTTGCCTCATATTATTACTGACCGTAATTCAGCATCGCCACTTCCGTTTCGCAATTAAATAAATGCCACACAATCATACAAAACTAAAGCGATACAAATAAATTGAATTGTTCCTCTCAAACAGTGATGTGGTATTTTGCTAAACGTACCAGTCTACGCGTTATTGCCGCCATTATTATTAAATCTGTTTAAATTCATTGACCGCAGAGGCCACAGTGTACCTGTATGTGCCTACAATAAAATAGTTTTACCCCATCACATCCTATGACTCTCATAGGAGACCTATTTCTGATAATATCACTAATAAGGTAACTTGCGTACCACATTCTATCAGCTTTTGTATGGTCGAAATTGTTTGTATACTTATAAAGGTGTTAAATGGAGCGAGAGACATAACATTATCTTCCTGGTTTACATTAGAACGCCCTGTTGGCCGAGTGGTATAAGCACTGGACCAAGATCTCGGGGTCCGGGTTTGATTCCCAGGTTGGGCAACAAGAGTTTCAAATTTGCGAACATCGCTCGGGTTTTTGATTACCAACCTGCATTTGGCAAGCGTGGTGATAATGACTTTACCCATCGTTGCTGTGGTAACTTGAATTCAATGATGGAGACTTATGCCGTTGTGGGATGATTATAGGCTACTACTTTAGTTTTATTATAATTTGCATTGTTCTTAATTTGAAAACATCCACCATAATATTAAAAAAATGTATGCATAAGTATGTAATATTCATTTAATAATTTGTTAGACAACAAAAATAAGGGGAAGTTTAGGACAATTTGATTTCGTCGAAAATTACAAAAACATCATTGTACATTCTTTAAGAAGTCCTAATGAAAAATAATCATTTTCTTTTACTTACTTTCCATTTATTTGTATAAAGTCTTTTGTACGAACATTAATAACGTTGTTAGCTAGACTGGGGTGAACGTTGAGGGTGGATTTTCTTTTTATCTGCACCCCGTCTGTTATAATATATTTAACGAATGGAATTTCTCCATACTTTATGATTTTGAACTCAATCTGAATACGACTTTGAAGGTACCCTAAATAATGACTAATGATAGGAAATCTAATCAAGGTTGGGGGAGAGAATACAAAAAGCTTATCTGTATACAAAATGTTTAGCAACCAAGTGCCACGCATAAGTATTGTTTCTGTATTTGTTTGTTAAACGCACGTTGTTATATATATATATATATATATATATATTTTTTAAATGTAGACAACATTACATACATTGATTACTAATTTGAGTAACAATTTAAAGCACTCCTCTTTTGTAAATCAGAAACAACGAAGGTACCACAAACGCCCAGACCCAAGAAAATGTAGAAAACACTTTTTTCCACATTGGTCCGGGAATTAAATCCGGGACCTCTAAGCAGGAGACACCTTGAAAACGCCACTCCTTTTGAGGTCGTCGAAATTTATCATCATCAGCCCACAAAAGACCACTGCTAGACATAAGCCAGTCCCACAGGAGGGGAGATTTATGTTATCATTAATAAGTAGTAGGCCTTTTTTAATTAACTTAATCTTATACGATTTTTGATCATACACAGGTAGATCCGCAAATGACTGTGGTAATTTTTTAAAAAGGCCAATGTAATTTCCAATGAATGAGTTTTTCAATTTATGCAGTTTGTAACCTGGAACGGCAAGTTTATCTTTATGTTTAGTATTGTCATTGTGTACGTCACATTTTAAAGGAAAGTAATGCAGGTTTTTACGACGTAAATAAATTGAGAAGCAATGTAAGTATATTTATAATGTAGGTAGGCCTTCCACCTGGTGAAGTAACGATCTGGTATGGGTCACGGGAAGTTTGAGTAAAGGTGGTAAGAGACCAATATTCGTGGAGGACCTTAGGCGAGGCCTAAGCCCAGCTTACTAAGATAATGATTTAACGCTGGATACATTTGAAGAATGGGATTTCTAGCTTAAACCTGGTAAGAATAACCTTATCGCAGCTCGTTAGCATTGCTTCAACAAGAAAATCGGGCTGGTCCAGTTCAACTCGCTGTATTTATTTAATATCTCAAAGGTGTCAAACGCTTGACACAAGCCCATCCCTAATCTCGTCACACCATTTGTCACACCAAACTCAATCTTACCGCTATTGGATTAAGATGCCAACAATGTTGCGGTCTGAAGTGTCCAGAGGTCGGTCAAGTAGACAAACAGTGACCTGCGATCTCGAATCTATCAATTTGAAGTGTTGTTCTAAGCAATACGAAACATTTATTTTCTCAGGGCACTCGAAGGTACTTGAGTGGTAAATGAATTTTGTTCTAGGGCCTTCACTTTTTCCAATTACATTTTTATATATTCTTAAATTCCACTGGAAAACCGACATGAGAGTTATTAAATTAGAGTTTTAATTAAAAGCTTGTGAAAAGTATATATCTTTTTAAGCTATTTTAATGTATGGCTTTCCAGTGTCTTGTTTTTTTCCAGTTATACTTAAAAATATATTACTGGAAAATTAAAGATCTTATTTAGACGTGGTGAGTTCGGAAATATATTGAATGAGAGTGCTGATCAAGGTCTTGTGCAAAACATATTTTATAGGCTTATAACAACTTTAATGATCACCACTCCGTACTCTAGAGTTAAAAGGAACATACATTGATTATTGTGAGTTTCCGATATGAGAGCACTATTATAAGTACCATTACCACGGAGTTCTTTCGTGACCCCAAAACAACTCTGGTAATCATGATACCCACCCAAACTTGTCACCGATTCTTGTCCATCGCTTTTGAAGAAGCTTCCATACCTAATGGTGTAATGGTAATATAAAAATACGTTTAATAACTTATTTAAAATCATCAATTACAACTTTCACAGCCAATTACCATCCCGAAATCGACATCCACAAATTGAAACCAGCTAAAACAATTACGATCCATATCAGCCACATCAAAGCAAACACTGAAAAACTCACGCGCCCATAATACCGGTGCGGAGTTTAATTCATCGGTTATTGGTCGTATTTCCCGATATTATTCCCGAATATTTTTCGGCTTTTTTCGTTCTATCCCCGTTCGGACGCTCGTAAAACCCAGGATGATCCTTCCCCGTCGATGCTTCACGCCGATATGAGAGATTCCCGTTCCGAAAAGGGGTTAGGTGAAGAGGGATTCGCGAACGTAATTCTCGTTCTAATTATGATACATAATTGAGCTATAGAAACAAGTGTCATATTCGTAGTTACCATGAAAATCATTGTGTATAAACTTCGTTTAAATTTGAGATACTCGAAGAACAAGGGTTGTAGAAAGTTGAGTAGTAAAAGCAACTGATAGGTCACCGCTAGAAGAGCATATTCCCACTATTGGTCAACAGCAATCGCCATCCCGCCTGACAAGCGTTGCGATTATAGCATACCTACTCCTCTTTATGAGAGGCCCATGTCCAGCTGTGGACTATTTTCGCTTGAAGATGATGATGATGATGTTAATTGTGAACCTATACTGTTGGCAGGAAGTCTAAACCATTTTTACTGGATAAGGTGGTAAGCACTCCAGTTTAAAGCTTCTTGCGGTTGGTAAAAATATCTGTTTAGATGTCCATTCTTATGTCACTATCACAACATAATCTATGCGTTTCTATAGCTTAACGACCTCTGTGGTGGAGTGTTGTACACACCGTTTTTCAAGGTGTCTTCTGCTACTAGGTCTCAAGGAAGGATGATTTCTGGACGGGTCAATGTAGAAAAAAGTGTTTGCTATATTTTCTTGTGCTTGATTGAAGTGCTACCTTATTCGTTCACGATTTTCACAAAAGAATCTTTGAAAAGAAATATCAGTATATAAACTTGAAAAATTTTGTCTCAGGCGGGACACGAACGAAAAAAATTTTTCAAGTTTATATACTGATATTATAAGTGCAATTAAGTTGCTAAAATATCAAATAAAGTACTTTGAAAAGAAACTTACTTTGGATTCAGAACAATGTATATGATGTTGTCCACATTTATTTATAATGTTGTACATAACCCGTACACAATATACAGCTATCAATCTAAGCTGAAGGTCCTATAGAAAAAAACTAATTCAGTAAGTTGAACACTTGGATGCTCCGCTTCATCTCATGTGTTACGGCATTCAAACATATCCGCAGCGATTTTTCAAATTTTAAAAGTTGAACATTGATGGTTGCCCATGAGACGTTGATTGAAATTGTATTTGGAAAATGTTTAGTGATAACGGTCTCGTTTTATAGATTTATAAACATGTCTGAAAGTTAGATCTATCCTGAACTTAATAATGGAGAATAAATAGTGGCTTTTTGATAGTCATTTTTAAGTATTGAGACTGCTTTTCTTGTCAATTTGTCTCAAGAGGATATGGATGAATCGAAAGTCTATAAATCTTTACTAATGTTATAAAGCTGAAGAGTTTGTTTGTTTGTCTGTTTGAACGCGCTAATCTCAGGAAGTACTGGTTCGAATTGAAAAAGTCTTTTTATATTGGATAGTCCATTTAACGAGGAAGGCTTTAGGCTATATAACATCACGCTGCGACTAATAGGAGCGAAGCATCAGTGAAAAATGTTGCAAAAATAATCGCGATCTTATTAACAGACATTGACGCGGACGCAGGCAACAGCTGCTAGTGTTAACATTATTGTTTATATTTTTATTATGATACAAATACTTGCCAACACAATATAAAATCTTAAACATTGACTCATTCAGGTCAGCTATTTGACATATTACTAGGCGCAAATAATGCTTAGTACCTACATTATCAGATTTTACTGATAAAATAACTTTTGTACGCTTAATTTCCTTTGAAGTAATCCTTTCGTGTAATGTAACAATATAATATAAATAAATAGAAAAGCCCTACACTTCTCTTCCTATGGGTGTCATAAGAGGTGACTAAAGAAGCACTGCCAAAGGATCTTCTTTCCATAATTGACTATTATGGCGTACACAATACACAGCTATTAAGGCGATATTCTCCTTATGAAGAGGCCTACATCCAACAGTGGACTGATACAAGTTAGTCATGATGATTATGAGATAAGTCGATTAATCTACTTATCTACTTCGCACGTATAATCCAAATTATTACCAAGGTCCATCTGTTTGCCAATTGTAAATCAGCGTACGCATCGCCTAATTTCTAAACACCCGCTCGTCATACGTCCAAAACAATACAGGAATTAGGCAAACTACAGCGTGATTCGACCTCTATCCCAGATAACCCGGATTTTGGATCCGGGAATGAACGGGAATAATTCGTTTATCCCGGACAAAATTACCTATTGGGCCGGCAAATTAGCTGCCTACACAAGTTCGCCGGTATACCTTGGGTTCCTTAACTCTACAAATTAGTTTTTGCCGAAACAACGATGGATGTACGTGACCAAGATGTTTCGATTCCTATTGGAAACATGATTGGCGAATGAGAGCTGAATGGTGTCTCAGTGAATGGGTGATTAAAAACCTTATTGTCATCATGACCAGTCTTTATCATTGCACTGGCCTGTCCCGAAGCAGTGGCAGATAAAATATTGGAACGCCTGAAAGCGCCTCCTGAGCCTGATTTTAGAAATACAGCTGATTTGACTGCAGACAGACAGGTTTTTCTTTAAATATATTTTTTTTCAAATAGGGCAACTATAAATATGTGCATGGTGGACAAACGAGAATAACTTATTCATATCAAACCATATCCATGAAAAGTTTTCACACTAAAAACTTAAAGTTCATACTTAGAAGAAAAAATTGAGCCGACGCAAATCGTGACATTAGCTACCAGTTTTGAGTCATAATCATTTTCAGTGATTTCTTGAGCATCGGCTTAACGTTCGATAACAAATTTACAGTATGATGATTTGATTTAATAAATTACTTTTTATAACTTTAATTTTCCTTTTTTTTCCACGTTTAATAACGTCTTTACTGTGTTAGAGCTAGTTGTTCAAGTGGTCACATCCGTGCAGTACGTCACAAAAGTTGCGGACCTAAGAACGTGAAAGCACGTCTCTACTTGATAGTGCACAGTCCCCTTGGGTACCTAGAGCTTGTGCTCGGTTTTATAGTGACTGTGATATTTTTAGCATTCCTCTGCTAATATTACTGTATGGTTTTTTTACTGTATAAAATAGCCTGAAAAAAAATTTTTTTCGACTGTCATAGGTGGGACTTAAAACCATAATCTTCCGCTCACTAGGTGACTGCTCAGTCGAAACCTTCAAACCATAGTTGTGTTCACTCATTATTATTACTGATTAATATAATTGCGAAAGTTACTCTCTCTCTCCATCTTTATTTATTTGCTTAAACTGTTATTTAAGCAAATATATTGCTAGTGTAATTTGAAAATATAATTCCTTATATTAAAAGAAAACTGTTTTATTTTAATTATTATTAATAATATTTTAGTCCCAATTATTGAAGTCCCAATGAAATTAACGTTTATTATGCTATGCGTGATAAAAAATCTAAATTTCGGGCTTTATATTAAGATATACGCATAAACTGTAATATTTGTTTAAGTAATAAATCTCAAAGAAGTTCCAAGAACGTAGTGAAAATGTTTTTTCTTTGCAAAAAGATGAAATAAAATTAAAGAGCGAACGAAAAAGTAATAGAATGTTTTCAAATAGTTTGCATTTCATTCTAATACTCGTACCTATATTTTTGCATTACGACAAGATATATTTGCACAGGGCCTAGTTTTTTAATTGTAAACGAATTTCAAAATGAAATTGCAACTTAGGTAAAGAGCACTCAAATAATCAGTAGGTACTTGGGTGGGTAGGTAGGTACAGACAACGGCAGGTCAACCTACCCAAAAAGTTAAAGGTCACTCAATTGATTTTCAACTTTAAGTCCAATAAGTAGAGATCAGTATCCATTGAGAAAATTTGACGTTTTGTGGTAGGTTGACGTGCTGTTGTCTGAACGTGGGTGAACCTGTGTCTGATCGTGTATCTAGTTTGATTATCCTCATCAATGGGTAATCCAAACTGTTTTAGCAATTAAAACTGTATCCCTAAAAATTTTATGTAACCAATACTTAATTTGCGTTGCCATGAAATAACGTGTATAGTATGAAACTTAAAGGTATATAGATTATTATGAAACCTATCGGTCACAGCAATTGGATGAGAGGAGGATTATTCAATCAGTCAGATTAAATCCTTACAGTATTTTCGGAGATTATCCTGAACAATAAGGATGGGTAGCAGTCAATGTGATTCCAATCAATCTAATTATTGAAAAGCGAACATGTGATTTATTTATCTATTATTTCAAAATTTCAGCCCGTTTAGTTGGGATACCATCTAAACAGCAATTGAAACTTTTATTTAACGAATTGATTTAATAAACACCAGAATTGTATCAATAATAATGAAGTTTTCAATGTACATCAGAATTTAAATTGTTTCAAAAATAATAAATTAGGTTTAAAGCGGTTACGAACTTATAATATCAGTATATAAACTTGAAAATTTTTGTCTCAGGCGGGAATTGAACCCGCAACTCCATGGTAGAGTGGCGTACACGTTATAGTGTCCGAGATTACCGGACGGGCAACAAAAATTTAGATTTTTCGAACACTGCTCGTGATTGCGATCACTAACCTGCATTTGACAAGTGTGGAGATTATGCCTGTACCCATCATTGTTGTGGCATCTTGAATTCAATGATAAAGGCCTTTGTCCTGCAGTGGGATGATTATAGGCCGTTACATTACTTCACTTTTAGTTGGTCCGGCAAACTTGAGAAGAAGAAGAGAAGAAGAAGAAGAGTTAGTTTCGAATTTAGAAAAGTTCAAGTTACTAAGAAGGGTCGGTAGGTTTGGTTTTAATTTTGACGTTGTTATCCATCATTGTGTGATAATATTATTACTATCTTTATAGTTTCCGTCATATCCCAAAAGATGGCGCTTCGTGGGATATCAAAAATGTCGTGTAGTTTTTCTTTATTTTAATAGTTTTCTTGCTATCCGGGCAGCAGAGACCGGAACCGCTTACCTTTAAGGGGGTATTTGTTCGGGTTTTAATAGGCTTGTTTTTAAAAACCCTATCCGAAAGGTAAGCTTATCAACGGGCTTACCCCGACGATATGCTAAACCAAACAATACGATTAATCCAGGTAAGCGCTTACCAATACTGAAAACCCCTTAATAGGCTTACCCTATAAAGTGTTTGGAATGCTGTTAAGCTATTTTAATTTCTATGTGCAACCAATAATTTGTGGTAAGCGGTTAAACCTTATTTAAAAGGTTACCGAACTAATAAGCTAACACATCAAAGGTAACCCTGTCACATGGGTAACCCTGTCAAATTGGTTACCCTATCGCATGGGTAACCCTATCACATAGGTAACCTTTTTAATAGGCTTTCCTTTTTAATAGGTACTCTTAAGAAGAGGTTTTTCCGGTCCCTGTCGGGCAGATGCCATTTTTGAGTTTTAAATGATGTAACCAACCAAAGCAACCACACTTTTTATGTAATACAGAGTCGGTGAGAAATGAGAGTGACTCAGTAATAAAAGAAAATTATAAGATAACGTTTGTCAGATCATTTAGTCCACACTTAATAGATAGGAAGTAAGTGCCTATCTATTAAGTGTGAGTATTCTATACATTTATACTGATTTAAACTTCCATGGTCACTATTACTAGAGTTGATTGATACGGGGTTTATACCATGTACCTTAGTTTTTATGAGTTCCCGATATTTCAGTTCCCGAGAACAGTTCTCCCGTGATCATGGCGCTTGCAACAGTGCCGAAATATCGGGAACTCATAAAAACTAAGGTACATGGTATAAACCCCGTATCAATCAACTCTAGATTCTATACATTTTTCGTTGGCCAGAAGCGAAATTATTATTCTAGACAAAAATCTAGGCACGTGATTTGCATAAGATTAAGAGTAAGAAATATCTAAATTTATTTCAGGCGGAATTTCGTTTGAATATTTATGGCTACAGTTTTTAAGATCCACCAGATATAATATTGTATATTTATTTCAGAAGCGAAAACAAGAGAAATTCCTTTGGGACTTTTAATTAACGGTTTGTTTATTGGATAATCGAATAACTATAATGATGATGAATAATTAAATCAAGAAGATATTTATCTCCATACATGCCTCTACATCCTTTAAAAGATGATATCTGGGACAAAAAGTATTATGCTTTTTTCGGGACTCAAAATAATTTCATACTAAATTATTCTTAATCAGTCAAATAGTTTTGTGTTGTGTTAACCTATATAATCATGTTACTTTTAATCATTAACGGAATTAAAATTTATGTACCGACAACGGCAGGTCAACTTACCCAAAAAGTTGAAGGTCATTGAATTGATTTTCAACTTTTAGTCTAACGAGTAGTGATCAATGTCAATTAAGAAAATTTGACGTTTTGTGGTAGGTTGACGTGCTGTTGTCAGTACATGGAGAGACATATACTTGCCACAAAAAAGATCCAGTTTAATAAACATAAATTTCGTTACATTAAATTAAAATTCATTTATTCAAGTTACTGAGACTCATTTTGTTAGTATACATGTGCACTTAAACTATGTTAGTAAAATAAAATAAAATAGGACAAATACAATTAAAATTATTTTGTGAATCTGCCCCTAACCACACCACCCGAAATGGCACAGGAACGATTCACGTAAATGCAGTCAAATCTATTTGCAATCATGCTCAGGATGCTGTTGGTGCTCCCCCGAACCCTGCGCACCAGGGACGCGCTCCGCTTACGCATGATAGTGAAGAAGCAATCTATCCTTGCTTCTGCGAACATCCCGGATGCACTACAGTAACGAGGCAACCCCAGCAGCACCCTGAACGCGTTATTATATTGCACTCGGAGGGCACTGTAAGCTTTTTGAGTATAACTGGCCCACAGGCTACACGTGTAGAAGGATGTACAGAAGGCTCTAAATAGGGTAATCTTTACTTGTCGCGAACAACGTGCAAACCTACGAGCCAGCATGTTCGCTCTCACTGACATTGCTCTCCGTTCTCTCTCTATGTCATCATCGTCTTTCAGGTCGGGAGTCAATACATGGCCGAGGTACTTGAATTGATAGATTCGCTGCAGCTTACTATTATTTAATAATATAGGCGGAATCTGGTCATAACGATTTCCTCCGGCCTGAAAGACCATGACTTGGCTCTTGCTTACATTGTAAACTAACCCATGGGACACAGCGTAAGCTTCACATATGGACACTAGTTTTCTCAGGCCACAGATTGACGCGCTCAGCAGCACCATATCGTCGGCGTAACTGATGTTATTGACACTAATACCGTCTATGTAGCAACCAACTCTGGTGCCGCTGAGCTCGCCAATCAGTTCATTAACATACAGATTGAATAGCGTGGGTGAGCTCAGTCCTCTCTACCTGACCCCGCACTCCAACCCATACGACTTAGATGAGACCCCTCCCCATTTTACATTATTGACCTGGTTTCCATACCAGTACTTCAAAAGATTTATAAGCTCCATGGGTAGGTGGTTTTTATCAAGTTTTTCCCACATCACATCATAGGAAACCAGGTCAAATGCCTTCGAAAGGTCCAGAAAACACGCAAATATTGGCGTCTTACGCTTTGTATAGTAAGTGATAGTTTGCTTAAGACACAGCACAGCCGATTCGGTTGATAAATTTGCCCTGAATCCAAATTGATTGTCATGAAGTTTTATATATTTATTTAGCTGTGTATTAATCAAACCATCCAATACTTTCGAAATTACCGTCGCCAGTGATATAGGGCGATAATTATTCATTAAGAGTATAAAACAGCTTATGTGCTTTGGGGTGGTGGGATCTACCTCCTAGAGGTCCACCCTGGGCAACGGCATCTTTGGTTTTCTAACAAATGATGACGGCTAACCGATCCCTCTGCGGTGGTAGGCTTCGTAAGAGGCCGTCTGATGCTAGATGCTGCCACCCTCCTGCCGGAGTCCAGCGCCAAACAGTTTTTCTGTGTTCCGCTGGTGTGTGGGAGAACCAGTTCTTCTGGGTAAGCTCGCTCCATCTTAGGTTTCTTCTTAACCGTAGTGTTAAGTATGTAGTCAAGAGCAAGCCCATTATTTATAAATAAAAATTAAAAATAAAAATATGTTTTTCTTACAAAAACTGGGTTGTTGCAGCCTTATTTAATTTGATTATATTGATACTCGTAAATTCACCTGCTTTTAACTGTACGATGGTAAATAAATCACAGTTTACAATATATCTGAGAAAGCGTTTGTCGCTAACAAGATTGTTGGTAAGTTTGGAAAAGTAATAAATCTTAATATTTATATATAGAAAGACCTTAATGCAACTAAGCTACTTGCTTACTTGTGGAAACGAATTTATCCAAGTGATTTTAATTTGCAGCATACTCTCATCGAAGTTTACCTATAACATAAAAATATTTTACAATAAATAAAAAAATACTTTACATAGAAAAATAATATTTTACAATAAATATTTCACATTAGAAAATATCAAATAATTTTAGTACTTACACAGTATTTTACAAATATACCGTGTACTAAAATTATTTGAAGTTTCTTGAAAAATTATACCTGTGAAGCAAAAAGTTTGAATTCCAGTAGAAGTATACGAAATATTAGCAAGGCAGCAAACAAGTTGTATTATTGCATTTATTTATGTAGCTCATAGTAAAATAAAGTAAACCATAATTAAAAGTAAATAATCATAAAATTTATCGGCACGCCGTTCAAACCGCAAACAATAGCTCCCATGTACACTAATGAGACTCAAATAATGTGCTGATGGCTTAATTATAGCAATTAACCCTTTCATTGCGCAGCCACTAAATGATCGGCGCGTTTGGCTTTTTAGAAACTACATAATAGGCAACAAAATGTTTTGTTTATATAAAGCGAAATAAGTGTCGTGTGATGTTACACGTTACAAGAATAACACTTTTATTTTTCTTCCTATGATTGCTTCTCTTAGGTATCGTAAGAAGCGACTTAAGGGGACACTTAGAGCTATGTGCTGCTGCCCTCAATTGATTTAATTTTATTACTTCTAAACAAAACCAATTCTCAAAAAACTAGAACACTAATACCTTAGCAAATTACCTCTAGTATTTATTGAATCACAGTAAACTTTTAATTTAGTTGAATATAAAGTCGAATTTGTCGCTAACGCCAAAAGTGGCCGCTTTTAGCAATAATGTATAATACAAAAGAATGCCAGAATGAAAAGCAGTTAACAGTTAGTGACATAGTTAAAATCACCGGCAATAATCATGCACTGACTCAAAATTGATGTCTTATTTCAAGCTTCTCGTCAGTTCAATTAAAAAATATTATCTCATCACAAAAGTCATAAAAGAACTCAAATGACACCTTCAAGCAAAGGTCGACAGCCATTATATGGTCTGAGCATCACCTAACATTGTTCTGACGTAATAATATAAAATAACGTCGGATGGAAGCATTACATATACATTACTCTAACCCTAAACCACCACAGGACCAGTTTCACCCCGAAATAACCGTTACATGCTTAATGACGGGTGTAAAATGTCCAGCGACGTATAAAACATTTAACTAATCTAAGGTCGGCCATATTGTCTTTCGTCAGGCAAAAATAAGGGAAACAAATGACAGGATGGGATGTTTTAGTGTCTAGCGCAAAGTGGGTCAGCGGAGGGATTAGAAGATTTTTGTTATACCGAATTTATTGTTAACGTAAATATGAGTATTTCGAAGATTTCTGCTGAAGCGAATTTATTGTTAACATAATATGAGTACCTATAGATACTGTTTGTATTTATTTCATTTAGCTCTTGTTGTTGCTCGTGTCTAGGCGTGGAGAGCCCATGCAACGGGGACCGTACTTTTCACTATAAGCAAACAACTATTCAACTTTTGCATTTATAATATTTGTAAGACTAGCTGCCAAAATGTATGGCCTGTATCAGTTCAACGATATTTTTTTCGTCCTATGAAAAAAATAAAGTTTTATTTTTCACAATATTCATACTGTAGCACTTAACGCTATTCTTATTAGCTATCTTCTTTTCGTTTTTTTGTTGTTTTCCTAGCTACCTATTACAGCTATCTGATCAGGCTTGTTCTTACGACTTCCATCGTGTGACAGAAACTAACAAAACTAATAGGGACTAACGGCTTAACGTGCCTTCCAAATCAATACCAAAACGACCCACCCTTTCAGACCAAAACCGATTTAGGAAATATGGAAAATATAGAACCCGGGACTTGGGTCCAACCGTTATTAAGAGAACATTAATATAAATTTACGAAGAAAGAAAGATCATCTAGTTGTAGTACCACAAAACACTAACCCAGCCCATTTTAATACCAAACCCAGTAGTTGTTGATCTAATCCAACCCCACAATAAGTAGATTAAGAAAACTAAACTAATTGTAAAGTAAAAACTGTTTCAGTACCTGATTATCAGCATAAAACTGTACTATTAGATACTTTTTATTGTATAACATAATCAGGACGTATTAAAAAAAACAGCAGTCGGCTGTACTAATGAAAGTATAATGATAAAGGATAATATTATACTTAAAAATAATATAACAATAAAACAACATGAATTATAACTTATTGAAACAAAATGGTTAATTACAAAAAAAAAACGATAAAAACAAACAACCTAAATAGTGCATCTACCCAACACGCGACACATCATTCAATGTCTAAGAGGGTCCGAGCCTTGGGGCCGGCCGTAAACTGGACGGGACGGGTCTCTTAGGGCTAATACGTCATTTGACGGGTTAAAAGACTTGTACTGGGAAAATCTTGTTTGAATAACGTATCGGAATATACTTAAGTTTGGGCGTACGATAAATAGGTTTAACGTAGCTATATACAAATTGTTGTAGTTTTTTGAGGCTTATTTATCTAAAATCGCTGGACCTATTTATTGTTTCCCAGTATGTTTGTTACTATGTTAAGTTTTGAATAAAATAATGAGAACTACGAGTTATTTTGTTAGTTATTTTGCATTAAAAATACACAAATAAGTTTTGTTAAATTTCTTAGCTGTAATTAAAAAAAATATGTTTTAAATGCACAATCACCAAATAACCATAATTAGAGCTACATGTTTTGGAGTTAACCTTTTCAGAGGCTTGATTCCGTAACTCAATGACAGTATAGTGGACTACTTCTGTCTCTCTCACTCTTACCAATGGAAATTGTGAGAAATAGTGTTAGGTACCAATAAATTACTCAACAAATTAAAATAAATCAAAAATGTAAATACATTTAAAAGAAGGTTTAAGTTTTATTTACTGGAAAATTGTTTTAGTAGTGAAGAAGATTATACCAATACCATAAAATTATTTTAGTATTCTTGTAGGAATTTATTAAGTTCACCTACTGAAATATTTATAAAACTTGTTTTTTTTTAATTTTATTTTAATTGTTATTAATTTCTTATTATGTGTTTGTAATTTTTATTCTTATTTTCAACACAATGTATTGTTGTTTTTACTGGAATAAATTACTTATGACCTATGCATTGAACTTTGTGTTTCATAGTCAGACCCCGTAGTATTTCGCTGAAAACTTAGTGCAAATGTCGCCATTTCGTTTAAAATTAAATACCTATTACCGTTTAATCACTGAAGGGATTCTTGACCTATGGGTGAGACAGCTTATAACCTTGCGTTTATACAAGCAAATTAATTCTTTCAAATATAGTTAGAAATCCAAAACCAAATTTCGAAATATTAGTGTTAGGTTATGTTAAGCTATTATTTTTGCTAGTATGTCAAATTGTTGTTTTTATTTAATAACGTCTAACAACAACTTTGGCTGTAGGGACACGTCCAAAGCCGCTAAAAAAAGTAAAGTTACTTTCAGATCGCAGCCTGTCAAAACAGCCAGTTCGTATTACAACGAGTTTTTGCCGGGAGTTCGTGAGATACGTTTGGAGTCCGTTTAGTTTATCGAATTTTTATTGTTTTTAGTGATTTTTGGATCGTAAAAGTGGTGTTATTGTGCGAAACAAAGTGTCGTACGAGTGAACAATATACAGTTCGGTGAAATAACATGGTGTATGGGTCGTAACCAAGAAAAGTGGACCGTGAATTTTGCGCGGGAACGCGAACAGTTTACCTCTTTCTTGGAACTTGTCTACATTCCTTCAATCTTTCGACTGTCTCCAAAAACTCCATCGAAGCATTAAAACGTCTAACATCAAAGTTTTAATGCAAAAATAAAGATAATTTTACTAAAGAATTGGCTGAATGGACAAGACATCCGAGGCCGTTAAATTTAATAAAAATAAAAAAAATAAAAAATTCGTATAACAACCATGCAGGTAGTTCTGCTAATACCATTCTAACACATATATTACCCACACGCGAAAGGAAACGCTTTTCGCGCATTTTATCGCAATCTTAAGACGTTCCTGCTCGCTCGATGGCGCGATATTTATTTAACGGCCGCTCTTCGCTTTAATAAGACGATAAACCAGCCGGGGGTGACGAAAAATGACGTCATTTAACGTCTAAATTCGAGCTGTTACCGTAATCTTTTGGTTTTAAAAATGAAAGACTTTGATTAGAATATTGGTTAAAGATTTCGTTTTGGAGAAGGGTTAGGCTCCTATAGCATTTTTGAAACTCTTGCCAGTAATTAAGTGGTTAAAATGGAAAGTGATTGTTTATATTATTATACAATGAAATGGAGAGCAATACTTGTATTTCTCTGCGCGATAGCATGCAACATTAAGAAAATTCGTGGAAATATTTGCTTATTTAAATGATTCGTTTTTTTTCGTCTTGCACTGCCTGTATCATCTCTGCTTGTTGCCATGGTTAAATAAAAAAATAATGGTTTTGGCATTAGGTCTGCTTTTTTAATTATTTTACTTTTGTGCAATAAAGTGTGAAAAAATAAATTAATAAAATTTAAAGTAATTGTTCATTTGTTAGGTCTCTTCAGCTTCATAAAAAAATATCTTGCTACAAAAACTATTTGTATCGTAAAACAAGATGTCTCCTTGCGAAACTCAAAGTGTGAAGACCACGTGATTAATCGACTAAGTTAGTTTGCAACAGTGACATTCTTAATTGCAGTAAACTTAAGTAGAATTGCAAGCGATTTTGTCACTTATTTGAGAACTGTTAAGAATCAAAATACGATGCGGGGGTAACAGCTGTGAATTATGGTTCTTATTAAAATTTTATGAAAGAGCAACTGAGAATTTCAGAAAAAATAATAGCTTGTTAAAATAATATCAAAACTAACTCATTCTAGATCGTTATCTTTAGCCTACATTGCTGGATATCTACCTACTACAGCAGCCCATCGCTGGACATTTACCTCTCCAATAGAGTGTTTTACTATGATTGCTATGTCTGGCAGGTGGGTTGGCAAACGTTGTTTGACTAATACTGGAGTTCCATCAATGTTTTGGTTAGGTTAAGTTAGGTTAGATTTTTTATGAAAATATTTTAATAGGGGTTAAAGTATGAAATTGCCGATTATTTTCCCACTTTTTATTTTGTTTATAGCTCTTAAGTATAGTCATATTATTGCGTAATTCTTTTTGTATTGTATCAAAAACTAAATAAAGTAACTTTTGACTAAAAAAAAAATGCAATACTAGTGCCTATTACTTCAAAGGAAGTCGTTGAAAAGACCCCTTACAATGTGTCAGCTGACCTTCTTGCTTCAATTAAGTATATTTGTATTATATACTTTGATTTTCAGAAATTTAAATACTACAATGCGTAGCTTTATAATCATCTAACTTTCACCTTTAATTGCATCGAAAACGGTTTAGGCGTTTTTAAAAAACTAAAAAATTGTTAGTATGGAAAAATTACTTTTCTCGATTTTGTCCATACAAAATGGCATTTTCATACTTAATATAATTAGTTAAAAAGATACAGCCTTCTCAATATTTTAAAACTTTTTTTTTGAAACGATTAAATTTCTGTTGTTTTTCTTCTGTTTTGACGCATTACTGCTTTATTTTTTTTATGTATATTCAAAATAAATAGTTTCTGTTTTATAGAAACCAACTTTTTAGTATTTTTACGAATAAATTGCATTACGCAGCACGGCGCTAACACATTGGAACATTTATTTAAAAAAAAGTATTATTTTAAAATTACAAAGTAATCGTAGTGACATGTAATACAAAACATAAGACATTTAATACAATTCCCTTCACTTCTTAGGTTACAAGCAACTAAATCTCAAGAGATTTGGGTGAAATCTTTAACGATTAAAGTTGGCAACTTCGGAATATATGAAGAGCCAAGAGGTCGGCGTAAAAGCAGAAAAATGCTCAAAATGAAATATTATGTCTTTTCAACATGAACATTTTTAAACTTTGAACTTTGAGGTGAGTCGTGAAATATATTTAACTATATAGATTTTGTTGCACACCTACATTACCTAATGTATAAAAGGTAAAAAACCCATACCTACTGAATGAACACGAAGTTTTTATTGTTTTATTTATATACTGATTAATATTTATGAATTTTCAATTTCACAATTATCTTTCAAGATATTTTATATCCCAATGTGAACTATATTTTTTTTCAATTAGGTTGACATGGACTCTAAAAAGAAGTATGAACGGTTTCAATACACTGAAGAAACTTAAAAAGCTCTGGAATCTATTATTAATGGGGAAACTATAATTAATAAAGCTAGTAAAATTAATAACATTCCAAATTCAACCCTTCACAATAAAGTTACAAATAAAGTACCTACCACGCGAGAGAAAATGGGGCCAGCAACAGAATTAACCTCTACTGAAAAGTCAGAATTGGTACATAGGATTCTAAATAAGGCTAAATAAGAATTCCTTATGCATCCAGATGAAGTCTTTGATACAGTAGAAACCTATTTTAATAAAAATAAGCTTGTTAGAAGAAATTTCTGAGCTGTGCGAGAAAGTATTAAAATGACAAAAAAAAAAATGTTTATTTCATAAGTTTAAGCAATATAAGTATGTATCTAATTCTTGAAATTAAATACATGTTTCAAACTACATTTATAGAACTTCCTAGTAATAGTTTGTACTTTTATTTCCTTGTTTTTTCCACGAGAGGACAAAGAGATTAAAAAGACATATTTAACTGGCTGATGAGTTATAAAAGGAATTTTATGTTTTATGTCATATTTTTTACAATAGGTAATTCTGTAACGGTATATAATAGACAATTTACAGTAAAAAAGTTCAGCATTTATTCTCAGGGAACGTGACTAAAGCATCTCTCCACCATTGGCAGGACTACTATAAATTTTAATTTTATTTATTAAGCTATTGCATAGCTTCTATCGCGGGCCTTGAGCGTGGAGACCGAATCCAGAAATTCCGTAACGAAAATAACCTAACCTAACACTCGGGGCGAGGCACGATCGAACAATTTTGAATTTCCGAAAATAAGGATTTTGACAGTATGGTTGCCTATGGTAACGGTGATACTTTTTAGTTTTATAATTGCATAAGTTGATAAAAAATGCTATGCAATAGCTTAACCGCGGCAGTCTCCGAGTGCCACACGTCTTTTTTTACCACGCTTTCATTAGCTTGGATTGTATCTATCTATGTATCTATGTATGTAATGGAATCTTTGAGCATAAATTTGACCGATTTCCAGAAGTTTGATTAATTTGAAACTTTGCATACGTATCAAGGACCGATGACAATGACCGATGATAACAGTTTTCCCAGTTTTTCTCTGTAAGAGGGAGTAAAAGAGATACAGCTAGCGCGCGATCTGTATCAATTATGTTTCCTGCATAGGTTTGGACTTACAGCGGTAAAGAAGGAATCAAATCTTATAAACTAAACTAAAAAGTAAAAAATAATTTTAGTTTAAAAAACTAAAAAACCACGCTTTTAAAACAGATTGAACTAAAAAATTAAAAATAAAACTGTAGTAATCAATTGAAAAATTCATATTATTGTACAAAAAGCGTGGGGGGCTTGATTTAGATTGTTGTAAATATTTTATCAATAATTTACTATATCTGTGGATATCATAACAAGCACCCCACGCTTTTTGTACAATAATATGAATTTTTCAATTGATTACTACAGTTTTATTTTTAATTTTTTAGTTCAATCTGTTTTAAAAGCGTGGTTTTTTAGTTTTTTATTTTGAAACAACATCGAACACAAGGTACAAAACATTGTAATTAAAAAAAACTCAAGTCTGTGCTAAAAAACCCACGATTATTAGTAATATAACGATAAGTACTTACACTGCAGAACCTTTAGATCATTCAAGATAATCTCCTAACCTACTAATAGAAACTACACATCAAACAGCAAAAAGTTTCATTACTCAAGCACCAGGTGGCGTCTTATGTGCAAATACTCAGTGGGCCAACGAAAGGGCTTTATTAGCAGTAACAATATACTAACACCTTTTTAGAGGGCCCTAACTCACGTTCATTGGATTAAGGCCCGGCTCGCTTTTAGCCCGGTTATTAGTGGAGTTGTTCCCATAGTTTTTATTCGGCTGTAAGTTTAAGGAAAAAATTAAAGAGGGTGTGAATTTGCTAAAGCCTAATGATCAGAATGTTGATGAATTATATGAGAATCTTTTTGGTTTAGTTAAAAAGGAATTTGATAAACATTTTAAACAGAAAAAAGTAAAAATAAACAAACAGAAGTGTAAGTTTAATGAATGGGCTACACCTGGTATTTATAAAAGCAGAAAAACATTATATGATTTATATAGTTTAAAGGCAGATTCTCAAAACCCACATATTATAGAACATGTTAAAAAATACTCTAAATTATTTAAATTAGTATGTGCCAAAGCGAAGTCAATATATCTTTATAATTTAATTTCGGCTTCCAAAAATAAGGCAAAAACCACTTGGAATATTATTAATAAAGAGACATGTAGAGTAAAACCAAATAATCCTACTTACTCTCTCAAGTTAGGGGATAAGCTAATAAACACGAACACGGAGGTTGCAAACACATTTGAGACATTTTTTTCGAATATAGCTCCCTCTACTACTGAAGGGCTAGCTTCTTCTGCTGATCTAGCTGAATCCCTTCTCAAGTCTGTCGTCGAAGAGTGCAATTCTTCATTTAATTTTAGACATATAAACCCTGATATAATTACAAAAACTTTTAGAGAATTTAATATGAAAAAAACAGAGGATCTTTGGGGAATTTCTGTCAATATTATCAATACAATCATAAGTTCATTAGCCCCTCAACTCGCTATTATTTTTAACAAATGTATTGATGATAGACAGTTTCCAACTTTAATGAAGTTTAGCAAAATCATTCCTTTGTTTAAGTCTGGCGAAAAATGTGACCCCTCTAATTTTCGACCTATATCTATATTGCCAGGGCTAAGTAAAATTTTCGAGAAAATAATGTTTAATCAGCTTTTATCTCACTTTAGTGTAAATAAATTATTAAATAGCAACCAATATGGCTTCAGAAAAGGTAGAAATACTACCGATGCTGGAGTTGCTCTCCTACAACATGTGTTTAAGGCTTGGGAGAGTAAGCTAGATGCCTTAGGTGTATTTTGTGACCTTTCAAAGGCCTTCGATTGTGTAGACCATGAAATATTACTTAAAAAACTTAAACATTATGGTGCATCGAATGATTCCTTGGATCTAATAAGTTCTTACCTTAAAGGCAGAATACAAAAGGTTTGCATAAATGGAGCTGAGTCTTCAGGGTCGGCCCTTGTTATGGGTGTCCCACAGGGATCAGTATTAGGACCCCTGCTATTTTTAGTTTATATAAATGACCTTCCCTGTTACTTACATAATCTTTGTGAGATGGTATTGTTTGCAGATGATACATCCATGATTTTTAAAACCAAGAGGGGCAAATCTTCATTTGACGATGTTAACAATACCCTCTCTAAATTATTGCATTGGTTTACAACAAATAATCTCTTACTGAATGCAAATAAAACAAAATGTGTTAAATTTACGATGCCAAACGTAAGGTTAGCTGCCCCTAATATAATTGTTAAAGATGAACCACTAAACTCTGTAGATTTTACTACCTTTTTGGGTATAACTGTAGACTCTCATTTGCAATGGGGTGCTCATATTAGGGGGCTGTCTGGAAGACTTAGTTCTGCTGCTTATGCTGTGAGAAAGATAGGGCAGTTGACTGATGTTGGAACGGCAAGATTAGTATATTTTAGCTACTTTCATAGCATAATGTCATACGGAATTCTGTTGTGGGGCTCAGCGGCAGATATTGAGTCAATTTTTATATTACAAAAACGTGCTGTACGGGCTATTTACGGCCTTCGACCCCGTGACTCGCTGAAAGAGCTCTTCAAAGAGATTAATATACTTACAGTGTCTTCTCAATACATTCTCGAGAATATTGTTTACGTTCGTAAGAACATACATTTATTTCTTAAGAAAAGTAACGTACACAATTTCAATACTAGAAATAAAGATAAACTTGCCGTTCCAGGCTTCAGACTGCGAAAAGTAGGAAAATCGTTTATGGGAAATTGTATCCGTATTTTCAACAAATTACCAAAGGATATTGCTGAACTCCCTGTACATAAACTTAAATCGTATGTTAAAGTTATTTTAATGAAAAAGGGCTATTACACTGTTAATGATTATTTAAATGATAGAAATGTATGGCATTAAGTTGTCCCAGCTCGTACTTGCTTAAACCTTGTAAAAATTACCTTACCTTGTAAAAATTTATTTAAAAAGAGGCTGACAATAGTGACCGAGTTTCTTGCGCTGCTTCTTCTCGGCACTAGCCCAGACTTGTCCCGAAGCAGTGGTAGGTTTAAATATTGGGACGTGTAAAAGCGCCTCCTGGGGCCTATTTGCAGAAATAAAACTGATTTTAACTGATTTTTAACTGATTTTTAGCTGATGCATGCGTTTCGAGAGTTTGTTCAGGACTTCAGGACTATGAACAAATTTCAGTCAAATTTACCAAACGATAAAAAATGAATGATCTTACATTGCAAAATTGTTTTTTATGTATATAGATATAGAAGTATATTTACATAAATCAAAACTGAAAGATAAATTAATAGTTTATAAAATTGTATCCCGGGTATGAAAATGCAATGATTTAAAAGACTGTATATTTTCTGTACTGTTTAAACATTTTTGTACTCAGAATTTTATCTTCTTTCATTTTTTTTTTTTTTTTTTTTTGCACACGGACGACCAATCTTTTCCTATTGAAACGATCGCTCGAACGGCAACCCTCCCACGGGGGAAGGAGGTGGTGAATCCTCATGGATACCTCACAGACGGCTGTGAGGTTATGTGAGACTTCTACTCACTAAACACCACCCTTATTCGCTACCACCAAAGGTGCCGTAGCGTATCTGAGGCGACCACACCCCATGGGGGAGTGTGGCGCAGGGCGTTTCTCGCCTAAGCGGTTCACGCACTGAAGGAGGCTGGCATTCGGGAGGAATGTGAGCCTAGAATAAATGAATTTAAGGAGCCGTTGTTCGTAATGAACGTAGGCTTAAATTAATTATTTACTTATCGACTGACTCCCAGAAGGGGTGGCAGCCGATTTAGAGGGCTGGGGGTGACCTGAAGGGTCTTATGGGGTGGGCTTAATTAATTAATTAATCTGGGGCTTATAACGTAACAGAATATCTGGGATACCCTTGAAGAGGAATACCCCCAGAAACCTAGGTTCTGCTACGCTACAAAAGAAAATTTGGAAAGAGAGAAGTTAATGGGAACCTACCTCCCTATAATTATTCCCTAAGAGTTAAATAAAATACAAGACAAGATATAAATTAAATATATTAAAATTAAAAGTATGATAAAATATATATACGTAACTTAATGATAAATAGAGGTGGCCCGGCGGTCGACCACGCCAGGATCCAATTGCGCAGCGGAGGTGGGATAGTCCGGCGATCTGCCTGATCCAACCGAAATGATGGAGATGGCCCGGCGGTCTACGTGACCGTACCAGGGTCCAGGAGTAGTGAATAAATAGTATCCAAGATAATTCTCCCAATAATAATCTTTAGTTCGCCACAATAGAATAAGAAGAAGTCATCCTCTCTTGACATAAAAACGTCTATTTATATCAAAATTGATGGAACCATAATTTATTTTTAAACATTTCAAAATTATAGCTATATTTACATAAGCAGTTATAAAAATTACATAAAGAAGGTAAGTTTAATATAAAATTGGCCAAAATACAATATCTCCTAACCGAAATTTAGATGAAATTTACATAATTAAAAAATATATATCATTTGACAAGGTGGTTGCCAGTGGTAACGATGTCTGTCAAAATAACAAGAAAATTTTAATATTAGTGTCAAAATTAGTAAACAAATAAAATTACAAGAAATTATAAGTTATATGATGAAAATAAGAGAATGTATTTAATGAGATGAACCAGAAACAAATGGTAAGGTATTTACATATGTTAAAAGGTATCTACATACCACATATTCCCCAAAAATAGTAAAAAAAAATTTTCGACTACTTAAGGGAATTTTTTTTATGAGTACACAGAAATTTAGAGGTTGAGAATGTGTTCCAAAATCTTTCATACAATCTTTCAAAATCTTTCATACGACCTTTCATACATTAGGGTAAGGGTTCACGATTTCAGAAAATCCATGACCCAAACTCAATTGGATACACATTCGCTCTAAGGGCATGGGACACGATAGGCTTATTTAGTTTAAAGAGGTGTTGCGATCCGCACCTCTGTATTGAAACAAGGTAGAGAAGGTAGAAAAGGAGAGCTTAAAAAAGGGCTCAAAGAAGTAGAAATGGAGCTAAAGGACTCAGTAGTGCTTGGGAACACCTAGGGTTCCCAAACAAGAGAAAAGTTACGAATGGTGTCAGAAAGTGACAGATCCATCCGGCATAAAGGCTTTTTTAAATATAGGGTGAGTTATGCACCGCTCACGAAAAAATATTTACAAAGAAGGGAAAGGGAGAGAAAAAAAATGATTGGGAAAGGGATATTTACAAGGCCGAAAAGGTTTATGAATGGAAGATGAATGACATGAGATAAAAAGAATTAAACATTAGTAACAAGTTAAAAAAAAAGAACAAGAAAGTAAAATAAAATTATACAGTATATACAAATTAATATAAAAAATAGTTAGGGAATCATTACGGAAAGTATAGGAACCAGAAAAAAATTTGGAATAACGACTGAGACTGCCAAAATATAAAGAGTGTATGAATGAAAATCCGAAAGAGTGTGTGTAATAATTTGGAAGAATTGTTTAGATCTTCAAGTCTTTGATATGCCATCTCCCTCTATGATTATTATTACAATCTTCGAGCAAGTAAACCAAAGGTGATAATTTTTGAATAACTTTTGCTTTGATATAACGAGGAGCCAATTTAGCTGAAAAATAGGTTCCAGCATTACTTTGTACATAATTTTTACGCCATACAGTATCACCAACATTAAATTCTTTAAATGATCGTTTCTGATCGTAATATTTAGCGTACTTTAAGTGAGCGATATGTAATGCAACTTGGACTTTATCAAAAATAGAAGATAATAATCCTAAATTTGCAGCGTAAATGTCACGAGGCAGGAAGATAAGCTCATCAAGATTTGAACATTGAGAGTAGTGAGATCCACAAGGTACAAGTTCTCTACCAAAAACAAGAAATGATGGAGTGAAGCCAGTCGAAAGATTAACAGAATTATTGATGACTAATTGAATTTTTGGTAAGTAAAGATCCCAAGATCTATGGTCATCATTGACTAATGAAGCTAATGCAGTAACGATGGTTCTGTTATACCTTTCGGTTGGGTTAATCTGTGGACAGTAATTTGGTGAATAGAAAGGAAATGGAACATTGTATTTTTCTAATAGTCTTTTAAATTCATTGGATTGAAATTGTGATCCATTGTCCATAATTATAGTTTGAGGTACCCCGTGAACAAGAAAAACTGAATTTTCAAGATGTAGAATAATATTAGATGTAGTAGCTCGTTTGATAGGAAAAATTAAACAATATTTAGTAAATGTACAAGTAATTACTAAAATAAATTGATTACGACGTCTAGTCATTGGTAAAGGACCCATTAGGTCTAGAGAAATAGATTGAAATGGTCTTGAGCAAATTTTTGGTTTACCCATTGGACCAAAAGGAGAATGATTGGAATGTTTATAGGTTAGACAAGTCTCACACTTAGAAATAAAAATCGACACATCTTTAAACATTCCTTTCCAATAATAGAGGAGTGATAATTTCTTATAAGTTTTAAAAATACCTACATGTGGAGTGTCACTTTCTCCATGAGCTATTTTAATGAGATTTAACCTTTCAGACGGAGGAGGAACTTGTTTCCAAGCAAAATCATCAATGAGAGGATAAGAAGCAGGAAGATGCTTATAGAGTTTATCATCAATAATTTGATAATTAGGAAAAGCATCAGGATTATTGCGACAGCTATCATAAAGTTGATTAAACTGTTCAGAAGAAGATAATGGGTTTCTAGAAATAGGTTGAACCATTTTCAAATTGTCTGAATTTCGAGATAAGAAATCTGGAACAACATTATGATTTCCTTTTTTATGTTTTAAAATCATATTAAAACAAGACAGACGAACAGACCAGCGAGCTAATCTACCAGTTGGATTATTGAGATTCAAAAACCATTTTAAGGCTGAATGATCGGTGTACACCGTAAATTGTAAGCCGTTATCAAGGTAACAACGCCAATGTTCGAGAGCTGTAATAACAGCTAGAGTCTCACGTTCAGTAGTAGAATAATTCTGTTCGTGTTTATTAAGAGATTTGCTCATATAGGCAATTACAACTTCATTGCCATCACGAACTTGAGTCAACATTGCACCTACACCAAAATTTGAAGCATCACAATGAACAGAAAAAGGAAGTTCAAAATCAGGACAAGCAAGAACAGGAGTTGAAACTAAACAGTTTTTAAGCTGAATAAAAGCAGAATTTGCATCATCAGACCATATAAATTTAGTGGCCTTTTTCTTACTAGTAGAGGTTAATTTATTTAGAGGAGCAGCAATAGAACTGAAGTTAGGGATAAACCGTCTGAACCAACTACATGTTCCAAGGAATCTTCTGACCTCTTTAGGTGAAGTAGGGATTGGGTAATCAAGAATTGGTTGAATTTTAGATGGATCAGCGCGTAAACCATGTTCATCCACAACATAACCTAGATATTTAAGCTCCTTACGGAAAAATTGACTCTTTTCATAGTTAATAGTTAAATTAGCATAAGTTAATTTTGCAAGAACTTTAAGTAATAAAGAAATATGTTCCTCAAAAGTAGAACTGACAACTACAATGTCATCTAAATAACAAAAAACTTTATTATCGAATTCAGGAGTAAATAGAGTATCCATAAGTCTTTGCTGAGTAGCTGGAGCATTAGTAAGACCAAATGGCATGACATTGAATCTATACATTCCTTTAGTGGGAACGTAGAACGCAGTTTTGTCTTTATCAAGGGGATTTAAAGGAATTTCCCAAAATGCTTTTGCAATATCGATACTGGGTAAGAATTTAGCGTTCCTAAGACTGTCAAGTATTTCAGAAATGTAAGGAAGACTATAAGAGTCCTTTCGTGTTATGGAGTTTAATTTCCTACTATCAATGCAAAAACGCCACTCTCCATTCTTTTTAGGAGTAATTAAAAAATATATATCATTTGACAAGGTGGTTGCCAGTGGTAACGATGTCTGTCAAAATAACAAGAAAATTTTAATATTAGTGTCAAAATTAGTAAACAAATAAAATTACAAGAAATTATAAGTTATATGATGAAAATAAGAGAATGTATTTAATGAGATGAACCAGAAACAAATGGTAAGGTATTTACATATGTTAAAAGGTATCTACATACCACAGGCTTGAGACTTTTTATGACTCTCAGACACCTTTCGTGGTGACTAAGTGTCATAATAATGTCTCGGGTGGAACGGGCATTTCGCAGTTTGTTTGCGATTATATTTATTTCGTCGATATCGATATTATCGATAAAGTCGGACACCAAGGTGAAATCGTCGTCACTATTGTGTGAACGCGATTTTTGTGGCGGAATTAGGACCCTCTCATGCGGGGTGAAGGGGGGAGGTTTGGGAGCTGAGTTGAGGGGTTTCCTCCAGCTCCCTGCCGGCTTAGTGGCCGGGGCTGCCTCCCTGCCGCCCGATTTCGGGAGAGCAGGGAAGTTGCTGAATGAATGGGTAGGGGGGCCAACCTGCGACCTCATGGGAGGTTGGGGTTTCGGGCGCGGCGCGCGTGCACATCCCCGCCAGTTGGCAGGGTGGCCAAAAAGGCCGCAGTTCACGCACGCCGGTTCCCCGGGGGTGTCGCGCGTGCGTTCGCACTCCCTGGTGGAGTGGGAGCCAAGGCACTTAACGCACCTTGGTGGGGCTGTACAGTTAGCCGCTGCGTGCCCATAGAGCTGGCAGCGGTGACATTGGCCTGGGACCCCACGGCTGCGCGGGGGTTCTACCCTGATATTGGACAGGCCGCAGACTACAATCTCTTTGTGCCTGAACAAATCACGGGCGCGGGGACAGTTGGTCATGACGACCAACATCAGGGGGAAACGGCGTTTGCCCTGGCCGTACATTGGATGTACAGCTTCAACAGGGAAACCTTGTTTTGTGAGGTCGGCTTTGACCTCATCCATGTGGAGCTCTACCGGGACTCCGCGGAGGACCGCGCGTACTTTGCGCTCTTCAGGAAGAGCGTAAGTGTGATAAGGGAGTTTGTTTTTGGTTAGTAGCTCTATAAGGCTACGGAAGTCTGAGATGCTCGGCACCTCTATTTTGATGGCATCACCCGTGTTGAATGCACGGGTGTATTTAATTTTGCCCTCGATGCAAAGCCGGGACACTTCAGTCCACTTTTCTTTGCATCTTAGGAAAATTGGTGGGGGCTGCCTTTGTTTGGCGGAAGTGGGCTTAGACCGCGAGTCTAGGCGAGCAGTGGGAGCAGGGGACACCGTTGGTGCAGTCCCTGCTCGATGCAGAGGGATTGGGACAGCGGGGGTGGCCGGGGAGGCCGGAGATGGAACGGGGGAAGGGGACGCTGGCGACTCAAGTACCGGAGAGCCCCGGTTCTTGGCGCGTTTACCGCGCTTCCCCTTTCTCGAGACAGGCTGGAATGCCTCGTCAGAAGGGAGAGACGTGGAGGACTCCTGAGATAGGGTCGGGGAAGCGGACCTGTCAGACAGGGTGCGCTTGAGAGGGTGGGCAGGTGAGCGGGCACAGTCCATCTCTTCAGAGGAGTGGACTTCCGCAGGGGTGACATAGCCGGGTGAGGTTGGGACGGCTGAGGGGGAGACAAACCTCGAAAGGTTGTCATTCATAAACTCCAGTAAGGCTGGAGTTTTAAGAAGGAGATTAAGAAGTTCCGCTGGATCCATTGCGGAGAGGTTGAGGGGATGACGAAAAAGGGATCAAAGAGACACCCCCCACCAGAGGCAGGGGGGGAGAGGGGGCGGCGAGTGAACAGGTATCCCTAATGGATAGCCGTTCTTCCCTTCCCCTTGGGACTAGGCCCAAGTGCAATGGGTCCGGGACTGCGGTTTTCCCAGGGCCTGGAGGCCCCGGAGAGCGAACCGGGTGCGCTCAGTTGGCTTCGTTGCCACCGTAAGGTATCAACCAACTCAAACGCGATCGGTTATTTAAAGTATCACTGTTTTGATACAAACAGTGAGTACAGTTAATAACAGATAAATGCACAACGATGCAAAATAATGCGATTTTTCTTCTTTTATTTGATACACCACTCCTTATGAATGGAAACAGTTTTTGTCAAAGTACCCCAGTATATAGTTGTAGCATTTGCCATGAAGTTTTTTTTTAAACAAATGGTAGTCTATGTTACCCGGACTCTAATAAGGAAACGTTTGATACCTCATTCACCCGGCTCAGTATACTTTATTTGATATTTTAGCAATTAAATTGCAATTATAATGTTATAATATCATCACTAACGTCTCGTTGGTCTAGTGGTTTAAATACCGGGCCATGATCTCGGGGTCCCAGGTTCGATTCCCGGGTAGGGCAACAAAAATAGTTTCGAATTTTCGAACGTTGCACGGGTTTGTGATCACCAACCCGCATTTGGCAAGCGTGGTGATTAAGCCAGTACCCATCATTGCTGTGGTAACTCGAATTCAATGATGGAGGCCTTTTCCCTGCAGTGGGATGATTATAGGCTGTTACATTACTTTTTAATATCAGTATATAAACTTGAAAAAATATAATTATAATTTTTCAAGTCTATATACTGATATCGGCTCAGTAGTTTATCCACAAATGTGGAACCCACATACAGATATATAAACTGCTAAAGTCATGACCCTTCCTGCTGGCTTTGCCATAGTGCCCGTATTCGGGTCAAAATAATTATAATAATTATTATCTACAAACTATCGTTCCGTCCCGGCTTCGCACAGGTGGACCCTAAGTTTTAGTAAGGATCCCTAATATTTTCTAGCAATAAATATAGCCTATGTCACTCACACAGAATATAGCTTTATATTAGTAAAAGAATTCTTAAAATCGGCAAAATAATTTTTGAGTTTATTTATTACAAAAATCTTTCCTCTTTATAATATTAGTGTTGTTCAACCTATAAGCGAGGTGACATGGAGAAATGAAAGACCAAGCCTTCAACACATTTAGACATTTATTGAGGTGTCATGCAATGTATGCAAGTACCTGGTGGGTCAGACATTTCCAACTAATATATAGTGTATCCAAAAAATCGAAACGATAGTGCGAGCTAACGCGGTACAACGCCATCTGTTGGTACCGTGGTGAAAACAAGTAACTTTACTTACTTTTGTACTGACCGATTACACATCCTTGGCAAACTTGTACATTCCGCCCACCAAAACAATTACAATATTGTTTTTATCTTATTTATAACCTGATAAAAGAAGTTTTGAATTTGGTTGTACAATGAATTTCCCTAACTTAATCTAATGCCGCCCACCGTGAAGAAATGACAATATATGCTTACATTTTACGTCTTACATAGATATAATATTGATGCAAACTTGGTAGCAAAAAAAACAAAACCATTTCAGCAATAATTAATACAAACGAGTTTGTTTACACGACATTTAAACATTGCTCCAAGTTATGCTTAGTAGTAAGTTAACAAAAGTTAATGTAAATGAAATTAGAGTTTACATAATCAAACACAACTACGCTAGTGTTCAATTGGCAAAATACACAATTTTGAAACTGGCCTTTTAAAAACAGTATTCTTAGCTTTAAGCGTGACCACCCTCGTGATTCCGTCCAACCCAGGGTGCTTCTCAATTATTCGACCTATCAACCAACGCGCAGGAGGTAAGTCTAATTCTTTAACTAGTGCTACTTCCCCGACTTGAGGCTCCGATACTTGTTTAGACCACTTATACCGTTGCAAGAAATGATGTAAGTAGTCCTTAACCCACTTGCTCCAGAAACTTTGCAGCATTCTCTGGGTCACCTGCCAACGCTTTAACAAACTTAAATTACAATTTTCAAAATTGTGATCTGGAATAGTTAATAGTGGTTCACTTACAAGAAAATGGCCAGGCGTAAGAACTGTGTAAGTATCACCATCTGTATCGATTCGAGATAAAGGCCTGGAGTTTAAACAGGCTTCAATTTGTGATAAAACTGTAGAGAGTTCTTCATACGTCAATGTGCTATCCCCTATTACTCTTTTTAGATGGAATTTGCAAGATTTTATTCCCCCCTCCCATAACCCCCCGAAATTAGGCGCATAAGGCGGAATAAAATGCCACGTTGTATTATTATTATTAGCCAAAAGTTCCCTTACGTCCGAAGATATCAAAGACTGTTCACTTACAAATAATTTACTTAGTTCTTTAGATGTCCCTACAAAATTCGTACCATTATCGCTCCAAATATGCGAACAATGTCCTCTGCGAGAAACAAATCTGCGGAAAGCAGCAATAAACCCCTGCGCAGTAAGATCGCTCACTGCCTCCAAATGTACAGCCCTAGTAGCCATACATACAAAGAGACATATGTACCCTTTGTATGAATGGTGTCCTCGTCCCTTAGACGTTCTTATATTAATCGGACCCGCGAAATCCACACCACTATTTAAAAATGCCCTAGCTGGCGTTACCCTAGATTCCGGTAGCTGACCCATTAATTGACATCTAGTAACCCCCGAGTGTCTGATACAAGTAATGCATTTACGAATAATCCCTTTTATCAGTAATTTTCCCCCAATAATCCAATACCTACTTCTTATATATCCCAGTACCAATTGTTGACCCCCATGCAATAATTTCTTATGAGCTTCTTCAACTATTAGTTTAGATAGACTGGAATCCTTAGGTAAGATGAACGGATGTTTTGCATCTTGTGATAATTTAGATTGCTCTAAACGTCCACCTACTCTTAACATATTATTTTTATCTAAAAACGGATTCAACTGTGCAAGTTTACTTTTATTTTTAACTTCCTTCTTTCTATCCAAATCAATAATTTCTTCTTTAAAATTTTCTTCCTGACATTTCTTAATTAAAATATTCAATGACTCGCTCAATTCGGTACTAGTTAAATACGATTCAAATTTAGGTTTGTTTTCCTTTGTCTTCGCTAAATTAATAAATCTTTTACAATATGCAATTACTCTGACCAATTTGTTTAGCGATGAAAATCTTTTCCGAATAATATCTTCTTCTTTTGTTGCTACATGATGTACTCTGATTTCTTCTATGTTTGTATTTAAATCTTTATTGTGTTTTATCTTCAATTCTTTTCTTCTTAAAAATTCCGGTCCGTTTTTCCAAAGTTCGCAGTTTAACAAGTCAGATGGATTCAATCCTCTTGAGGCCACGTCAGCTGGATTTTCTTTCGACTTAACGTGAGCCCATTGCGACGGTTCCATAGTGGTAATGATATCCGACACCCTATTGGCTACAAAAGGCTTCCATCGTCGTGGATGACTGTTTAGCCAGGCTAAAACCACAGTTGAGTCTGTCCACGCGAATACATGCTTCTTGTCGATCGCCAACACCTTCGCTACTTCGTTTAAAAGTTTTGTAAGAAGAGCTGCCCCACACAACTCAAGCCTAGGAATCGACACAATTTTAATCGGACTAACTTTAGTCTTAGCCGTTACCAAAACAACCCGTATGTTGTTTTCTTCATCTTTAATCCGTGCATACACAACCGCTGCGTATGCGACATTTGAAGCGTCTGCGAATCCGTGTAATTCAATGTAACAATTTTTAGTGGTACCCATCCATCGAGGAATCTGGAACTCCTTCAGTTTCGGCAGCTCATTTCGGTAAGTCACCCATTGCTTATATATGTCCGACGGTACTTGTTCATCCCAGTCCAAACCTTTTAGCCAAAGCTTTTGTATGAGTATTTTAGCTTGTATAATGCACGGTGACAGCCAACCTAAAGGGTCGAACAATTTAGCCACTTCTGATAATATTTTCCGTTTTGTTACAGGTTCACATAGCGTCGAGAGTTCAACCGAGTATCTGAATTCATCTTCTCTTCTGTCCCAGGTAAGTCCGAGTATTTTCATTACCGTATCTAATTTTATTTTTAATTTTAAATCTTCCGTTTCCGTGTTTTCCCATTTTCCCTTTCCTTGTTCTTTTTCTATTTCCTTTAACACCTCATTATTGTTACTTGTCCATTTTCTCAATACAAATCCTCCTTTTTGAAGTAATTCATTCATTTGCCTGTACATTTCTACCGCTTCTTCTTTTGTTTCGCAGCCAGTCATCATGTCATCCATATAGAAGTCTTTTAGCGTCCGTTCTTTTGCCATTGGGTAGTTATCCCCTTCATCATACGCAACTTGGTGTAATGTACGAACAGCTAAATATGGTGCTGAGGCCGAACCAAACGAAACTCTTAACATTCGATATACTTGTATAGCCGAATTTGGATCTGGTCTCCATAACAACCGTTGATAATCAGTATCCAGTTCTGTGACTTTTATTTGGAGATACATTTTAGCAATATCTGCCACTAAACAACATACATGTTTTCTCCACCGCATCAGTAGGTGTCTTAAATCATCTTGAAGTACAGGACCTTTCATCATTAAATCGTTAATTGATATGCCATCTTTTCCTTTACAAGAACTGTCGCACACAACCCGTACTTGTGTGGTATCTTTGTCTTCTCTTATGACTGCAAGAATTGGCACATATACTGCATCAGGATTGTTGATTTCCTCATCCTCGACACGCTCCATGTAGTTCGATGATAAATAATTATCCATCACCTCAGAAAATTTGGTTTTTAAAACGTCGTTTTTTTTCAATCTTTTTTCCAATAAATTGAATCTTCTTTCTGCTATTTGTAACGAATTTTTCACTTGAGGTTTATCTACTTTAAAAGGTATCTTTACTATATATCGTCCTGTTTCATCTCTTTTTACCGTATTCTTATATAAATCTTGACACTTTATTTCTTCCTCATCCATCCAATTTTCATTCTTTTCTTTTGGCTCGTTTTCTAATTCCCAGAATTTTTTTAATGTTTCGTTTTCATCTATCATTGAATGCATTACAACTACTCTATCCGACCGTTCTTCAATATCCTTAACCGTTCCCGACACTATCCAGCCTAAATCCGTTGCTTGCGCTATTATTTGTCCCTGGGTTGCCTTCCGTAACCCTTCTTGCAAAACCTGCCCGTATACATCAGCACCTAACAAGACATCGATCTTGTTAGGAGTGTGGTATTCAGGATCTGCCAAGACGATTCCGTTTAAATCCAACCCTTCCAAGTCAACCACTTTTCTCATCGGAAGAAAAGCGGTGATTGTACTAAGAACGTAAGCTTTAACCGTAAGTTTAATTTTAGGATTTACCCTTGAATGTAAGTTGATATTTACCGACGAGCTGGAAATGACCTTCTTATCTTCTCCTAAACCAGAAATTATGTTTCTTGTATGTATCTTTTTTAAACCTAAAAATTGCACCGTTGATTCGGTAACAAATGACGCCTGCGATCCTTGGTCGAGCAAAGCGCGTACTAATTTCCATGTCCCGTGTTTATCTTCAACTTTGACTACAGCTGTGGCCAATAAAACTTGATTACCCGCTTTACCCGTAGAAAAACAGGAAGTTAAATTTTCCGTGCGAACAGCCGATGTTTCTTCCGCAAGAGTACCACCAACCACCGCTGACGAAGCCTGTTCTTCGCCTGACCTACCCGATTTTACACTAACTTTGTTTTTTGTTCCAGATGACCCAGACAGATGCAGCAAAGTATGATGAAGTCTCCCACAAATCTTACAATGAGTTGTAATTTTACAATCCCTAGCCGAGTGATCCAATCCCAAACAATTGAAACACAGTCGCTTTTGCTGAACGAAATCACGACGATCATTTACATTGTTTTTTATAAATTGTGAACAATAACTTATTTTATGTTCCTGACCACAATAAACACAACTATTTCTTGTCACATGAAAAGACTTTAATTTACCCTGATTATTATCTACCTTTACATTTTTATAAATTTTATTCGGTTCAATAAATTCCAAAGCCCTATATCTTTGCGTCATAAATAATTTAAATTGTTCATATGTTGGCAAACTGTCGCTATCCACTTTACTGCTCACATAAATTTCCCACTGCCTTTTGGTTTCAGGGTCTAGCTTCAGCGCCAAAATATGAATTACTAAAATATCCCAGGTTGTTACATCGATATTTAAATTTTTTAATGAATCTAAACAATCATTTGACGTGTCCACTAAATCTTTCAAACCTGAAGCACTTTCAGTTTGTAGATTACGTTGACTCAGTAACCGTTTTATTATACAATGACACATATACTTTTTATTGTTGAACCGCTCGTTTAACAAACTCCAGGCGCGCGCATAATTGTCAGCAGAGACTGGAATTTGCCTAACGAGTTGCTCAGCTTCACCGATTAAATAGCCTTTCAAATAATGTATCTTTTGAACATTCCCCAAACAATTATTATTGTGTATCAAAGAAGTGAACATGTCTTTAAAGGTTGGCCACTCGGAATATTGCCCAGAAAACTTAGGAATGCATATTTCCGGCAGTTTTACATTATAATTACTACTAACATTTTTTGCGGAATCTTTTAAATCTGAAACTGACAATTTATTTAAAGTTAACCTAAGCGCACTCTTATATTCTAAATAAGCATCTTCCGTAGTTTCATGAATTGCCTTTTTCATATATTTCGTATAGCTGTCATTCTCCGAATCTGCGATTCTTACTATAGATATATGATTGTCCGTGAACAACTTCCATTGTTGGTCTAATGCTTCCAACCGAGTTTGACAATATGCTTCAGTCAATCTCTCTTTTGGACTTTTCTTATAGTTACTTAAGCCCCGATTTATTTGACTCTGAATATCTGCTTGTAATCTAATTAATTCCTCCATTTTTCAAAGTTGTATTAGTTTCTTCTTAAAACTTCAGTCCAAAATTTAAAATTTTCTAAGTGTTTTAAATTCTGAGTGAAACTGAGCGTGGATTCCCCGTCTCGTCGTTTTTAAGCAAATTATTCTAAGTCCCAAATAATCACGAAAATTTTACAAGTCCCAAACGTCACTGAATTTTTCTAAGTCCCAAATGATCACGAAAATTTTTACAAGTCCCAAACGTCACTGAATTTTTCTAAGTCCCTGTCTAAAGTATGTTGAAATTACTCACAGTTTAATCCCCGCACTTATCACCTCACTTCACCCCGCGCGCACTGCCGTAGCCGCACTCAGGTGCCCGTAGTGCGCCGCCGCCGCTCCCCGTTGAATCCGGCGCGTGCTGATTCCGGCGCGTGCTGGTTCCGCCGCCGACGCCGTCGCCGCCGCCGCCGCCGCCTCGACTGCTCCTCTTGCAGCCGCCGTAGACACCGCCCTTGACGACAATCTGCCGCCCTTGAGTACGGTGATGAGATTCCCCGCCCAGGAACTCTGAAATTTACAGAAGTACTATATTTTAGTACATCCGGCTCGAAGGACCATGTTCAACCTATAAGCGAGGTGACATGGAGAAATGAAAGACCAAGCCTTCAACACATTTAGACATTTATTGAGGTGTCATGCAATGTATGCAAGTACCTGGTGGGTCAGACATTTCCAACTAATATATAGTGTATCCAAAAAATCGAAACGATAGTGCGAGCTAACGCGGTACAACGCCATCTGTTGGTACCGTGGTGAAAACAAGTAACTTTACTTACTTTTGTACTGACCGATTACACATCCTTGGCAAACTTGTACAGTGTTGACTAGCTGTTCCCCGCGACTTCGTACGCGTCAATTTCTATTTTTATGATCGCGATTATTTTTGCAACATTTTTATCTCATGCTTCGCTCCTATTGGTCGCATCGTGATGTTATATAGCCTAAAGCCTTCCTCGATACATGGACTATCCAACACAAAAATAATTTTTCAGTTCGAACCAGTATTTACAGAGATTAGCACGTTCAAACAAACAAACAAACAAACAAACAAACAAACTCTTCAGCTTTATAATATTAGTATAGATGTAGATGTAGACAAGCAGGTGATTCTTAAAAATCTTCCTTTTGGAGACTCTCTCTGTGGTCGCTCCCTCATGACTGAGGATCGTGGTCATCGATGGATTTGGATGTTCTACATCTAGTTTGCACTATCTGCATCCACTGGCGCCTGTCCATCGCATCTTTGACTATTGAGGAGAACTTGGTTGAGTATGAGTCTTTCACTTGATCACTCCATCTAGCTGGAGACCGTCCACGGGTTCGTCTGCCCTCCGTGTTTCCAACTATGATCAGCTTTTCAAGGCTCTTATCCCCTCTCCTCATTATGTGGCCGAAATAGGATGTTAAGTCTAATGACTGATAAAGTTGATGATTATCTATCTACTAGCTGTTGCCCGCAACTTCGTACGCGTCAATTTCTGTTAATATGATCGCGATTATTTTTGCAACATTTTGCACTGATGCTTCGCTCCTATTAGTCGCAGCCTAAAACCTTCCTCGATAAATGGACTATCCAACACAAAATTTTTCAATTCGAACCAGTACTTCCTGAGATTAGCGCGTTCAAACAAACAAACAAACTCTTCAGGTTTATAATATTATATAGTTTAGATTAAATATCTTTAAAAGAGCTTTTTTAATATTATGTATATTTATGTCTATTATGTAATTCAGATCTCTGAAACAGCCCGAACAATTTTCCAGAAATTAATTTTAGTTTTTTTTTTACGTAAAACATTATTTTATCTTTTTTTTCGGGCAATGAAATGCTAACATTAGAATACGAAGGTAAATTTCCCCACTATCTACTACAAGGTCAGAATAGCTAAGGCGGGAAATCTGGTGGTCCCGAAACGAGAAGATCCCGGTTTGTAACAGGATAATATTTTTTTTTTCGAGTTTTTCTTTCTGAAAGTATGTTATTCGTTTATAATATAATTTCCAAAAACCAAAACCGAACAATGATTTGGTCATCTAGTAGATATATCTTACTAAAAATAAAAATATCCAAAAAGTCTCCTCGCTATTAATATAGTCCTAGTTAAAATATTTATGGCAAGTTCATTTCGAGCCTGTCTAGACATACCTTGTGACGGAAATGTCTCTCCCTTTAAGTATTCGATTGCCATTGATTAGATCAGGGGTCGGCAACCTTATGGCAGGCTAGGGCCATAAGATGGCGAAATGAACTAATGGCGGGCCGCACTTGTGATATAAACGTATAATTGATGATACCCCATTGAAAAAAAAAGGAAATAACAAAAAAAAAGTGATCTGAGATCCCGCACGCAATGCAGACTATTTTTTGTATGTTAGCTGTCATATTTTGTAGTTGCAATTTGTAGAATGGCACTCAAGTTCTTATCATAGTTCGTTCATGGATTTAATTTGATATTTACAACTCATTTGTAAAATATTTACGGGCCGCAAATAAGACATCCGCGGGCCGCGGTTTGCCGACCCCTGGATTAGATTATGCTTTTTGCTTCTGTACGTCTGTTCAGGTGATTGGATGGTACTCCTCCTTCTTTTAGTACGTTTTGAAATTATCGTTACCTATCCAAATCTGAGTTTTGGTACCACCCAAATCGATATATCACTAAATCATTAGGTATCCTGAAGACCTACTGTACTGTGAAGTCAGAAATTTGATATCTTATTTATTTATTTATATTTAATATTTATTTATGTATTCAAATTCAATGCCCTACGTGCCTTTTTATTATTATTTTTATCACAAATATTTACTTTCCTTTCCTCCTTTTTTTTGACTTTTTACTGTTAAAACTAATGCTATATGGTTATGTTATTATTTTCATGTTCCTTTTTTTATGTATACATTCTTTTTTATTTTTTATTACTTTTTTATTTATTTCTATCACTTCTGTCCGTGTCTGAAGTGTCACTCATTTGGGTCCCACCAGAATACCAGCGCTGCAGCGGCCCTCGGGTCGTTACAGTACATGCTTAACTGATCATTCACCAACAGTTCTATGCCTTGAAATTGGATCCCATATAAATCTAAACCTACTCAGGACAGTTGTTGTGACAGACTACGAATCTATTAAGAGAGATCTTGATACTGCTGATTTTTCTAGTGTTATGTGTACTCTCGATGCAGATCAAGCAGCTGATATGCTAGTATCCATTATTGCCAACACTATAAATGCTCACACGGCAACGGTTATCACTACTCGTAGGAAAAATATTCTAAAACCGTGGATCACCCCTGGCTTGCTCCGATGCATGCGGAATCGGGATAAAATGCATAATAGGCTTCGCAATGACGGAAAATCAGATAATCAGGGTCACTTATAAAAGGTATCGCAACTTTTTAAATAATCTCCTACATAAGCTAAAGCGTGAATATCAAAGAGCTGAACTTAATAAGGCAAAAAATAACCCTAAAGCTATGTGGAGGGAGGTAAAAAAAGTTACTTATTCCGTTCGTGACGTAGAACCCCCCCGTGAACTTCTTGCTAAAAGTAACGATCCCCATATTGCTCTAAATTCAGTTAACGAGTATTTTGTTAGTATAGCTAGGAACTTGGCTGCAAAGATAACGCTACCCGCCAGAACCATCTCTTCGACTTCCTGCAACCATCCAAACTCTCTAGTACTCAATGAGGTTGACTTTGGGGAAGTAGAGCGCATTATTTGTGGCCTGCGAGACAAATGCTCTCCTGGATGGGATAAAATTTCTCCTACTGTGGTGAAAGCATCGAGAAGTGTTCTGATACCGCCAATATCACACATGTGTAATCTCTCAATCTCCACCGGTGTTTTCCCTAAGGTACTGAAGAGAGCATTAGTCATTCCCATAATTAAACAGGGTGATAAAAAATAAGTGGCTAATTATAGGCCGATATCGGTTCTTCCCGTTCTCTCGAAGGTCCTGGAAAGGATATTAAACAATGCTCTTGTCAAATTCTTAGATAAATATAACTTGATAGCAAGAAATCAGTTCGGTTTTAGATCTGGAGTTTCTACTGAAGATGCAATCGCTAGTTTTACAAATGAAGTAGTGGGTAAGCTGGACAGTAAAAAGAATTGTTTTGGTGTCTTTTTGGATCTGTCCAAAGCCTTCGATACAGTCTCAATCCCCATATTAATCAACAAACTGGAAAGGCATGGTATTCGTAGCCGTGAACTGAACATTTTTCGGAGTTACCTTCTACACAGAGAACAATGCGTCAGAATTGGGCCATACGTCAGTGACATACAGTCTACTGACTACGGCATCCCACAAGGCAGCATATTGGGACCAACCCTCTTCCAGCTATATGTAAACGACCTATGCAAACTGAAAATGCCTGACTGTAGTGTATTTGCTTACGCAGACGATACTGCACTTCTGGTATATGGCAATGATTGGAATAGTGCTAAGCAACACACTCAGGATGCTTTAGAAATTGTGCAAAATTGGCTCTCAACAAATCTCCTCACCCTAAACTTAAAAAAGACGCAGATCCTCCCGTTCTACATCTCCCATGCCACCGCTCCAACATCCTATGACTCCAATATTCTCGTGCATAACTGTACTGCGCCTTCAACAACGTGTGACTGCCGTCCACTTAACACTGCTTATAGCGTTAAATACCTGGGGGTCATTATCGACTCCAACTTAAAATGGCACCCACAAATTGAAGTCCTAAATGGTAGAGTTCGTAAATTAATATATATGTATTTAAGATATTAAGGCACTTGGTAGACCAAGAAACAGTTAAAACTATATACCTTGCTCTATGCCAATCTGTCCTGTCTTACTGCATTCCGATCTGGGGAGGTGCTGGCAGTAATGTGATGCTAAGTTTGGAACGGGCACAAAGAACAATCTTAAAAGTAATGACTCGAAAACATATACGATACGCCACAAATTTGTTATACTTGGAGTGCCAGGTCCTTACCGTTCGGCAGTTATATGTTCTTCGAAGTGTGATGCGCAGACACGCCTCTCTCCGTCTGGACGCAAGTATCCTCAGTCATCGTCGGGCCGCAACTCACGTATGTCCTACTTTAAAATGCCGAACAGTTTTCGCCAAACGTCACAATGCAGCTATTTCTTCAAAATATATAATAGAATACATAAGGTGACACACATCTACACTCTTAATATATTTGAAGTTAAAAAAGTAATTACAGCTTATCTATTGAAGTTGTCGTATTTAGATACTGAAAATCTCCTTAAATAATAAAATAATATAACACAGGTCCACACATACACAAATATAATATTATCACCTACAATCAATCACGATAACACACACACACACACACAGACACACAAACACACACACACACACACACACACACAAACACACACACACACACACACACAAATATTCACATCCTCATCCTTCATCATTTCGTCACTCATCTTGATATGTATTGGTATTATATTCATGATCCTGAAGTTTACCTACCTATGTGTAATTTAGTGATATTAACTTTCTATCTTTATAAAACGTCGAGGAATCACTGACACTGAAAATACAGTTTTAACTAGTCTCAATGTCAGGGATTTATCCTTCTGATGCAAATGTATCGACAAACCCTAGACTGTCCATACGATGTTTATCATTTTGAAAACGCAATTGTGGGTTATGAATAAATGATTATTATTATTATTATTATTATTTATGCTGAGGCTGGGACCTAATTGACCACTTTTAAATATTGTTCAGTCCTAATCTTGTGTCTTTGGTTCTAATGTTATGTTCTGTAATTTTTGTGTGTTTTTTTTTGTAACGTGCTTGTGGTCAATTAAATGTTTTTTCTTTCTTTCTTTCTATATCATCATTAAAAAAATTATACAAATAGGAATCTTCAAATTTTAGTTTGTATGAAAATAAAATAAATTTAAATTACGATATCAATTTTCTGACTTCACTATACTATCTTATATGCATAATGGTAACATATGTTAGTTTCGGCTTATTCTTACCATTTACCTAACACCCTGTTTAAGAAGAGTTGTCAAGGCAAAGTAAGACAGTAATTTGAGTTATTGTAATTTGTTTCACTTTTTTTCTTTTATAAATAATGGGCTTCCTCTTAACTACATACTTAACTATACGGTTAAGAAGAAGCCTAAGATGGAGCAAGCTTACCCAGAGATACTGGTTCTCCTACAAACCAGCGGAACATAGAAAAAACTGTTTGGCGCTAAACTCCGGCAGGAGGGTGGTAGCATCCAGGCGGCCTCTTACGAAGCCTACCACCGCAGAGGGATCTGTTAGCCGTCATCATTGGTTAGAAAACCATAGATGCCGTTGCCCAGGGTGGACCACTAGGAGGTACCGACTCATGTAATACGCTTAAGGGGACCACTAGAGCTATATGCTGCCCCCAACTGATTTAATTTTATCTATATAACGGGTGTAAAAAAACCAAACGCAGATCCGAAAACCACGTATTGTCCCCATCACTAGGATTATTTTTTTCTTTCTAACCATACCTGCGAAACAACTGGTTCCGAAGATATTGAGGGTTAAATTCACAATTTTGTTTTCTATTTTATTACAAAAACTGTAGCCAAAGGTTACTTAAAAACTTTTTTTCTCACAAACATAGTGTTTTTTTTTCTATTTCGTTCATAATAAGGCTTTTTTAATTACAATACGCAATGTACGGCTCAGCGCGGACGAATTTTGAATTTAGCAGCCATCTCCAGCGCAGCGGCCCACGCTCCGGCTGATATACATTGCACGCTATGAATTATAATATTTCAGTATATAAACTTGAAAAATTTTTGTCTCAGGCGGGACTCGAACCCGCATCTCCTCGCATGCCGGGCGGGCGCCATACCATTAGGCTAGCCTTTAGCAAAATTTTTCAAGTTTATATACTGATATTATAAGTGCAATTAAGTTGCTAAAATATCAAATAAAGTATTATAATATTTATTTGACTCCCAAAAATAAAAATCATTTCCCAGCTATAATATTTTGAAATATGACTTGGTTTGCTTTTCAGATTGCGTAGCTTCAGGGTCTGCATTTAGTTTTTTTACACCTGTATACTCGTATAAAAATGAATCTCTATTTCCCTTGGTTATCGCATCGCGCGTGAACGGCTGGACAGATTTCGCTAATATTTTTTTTGTTTTGTTTGTTATTGTCAAAATAATGTTCTTATGAAAAAAATAAGAAAATTGCGCGGAAAATAAGAAAATTAAAAAAAAAATATCACTATACTAAATTATTTGTAATGTACCTAACCTTTATCGCTTTTGACAATTTAAACTTTTTTAGTGAATGGCGTTTGACATAACATTGACAGAATGCGTGCTGCAAATTTATAGCGTCAAATAGGGGGTAAAAAAAACTGAATTGTGCACATGGCCAGTAATGTCGCCTGTTCCCGTGTCGTAATACCAACAAAACTATTTATATACCCGCCAGAAAAAAAACAAACAATTATGTATGTGTATCATAAAGCATAATAATAATAAACAAATTGGTAGGTAACATTTTATTTCATTATACCATTTCGTAATCAATATTCATAGACTCATAGTTAAAACAGGACAACGTCTGTCGGGTCCGCTAGTTATTTAAAAAAAAAACAATTCTCAAAAACTAGACCAGTATCATTTTAGCAAATCACCTATAGTAACTATTTATTGAATCAGTTGACTTTTCATTTAGTTGTTTATAAAGTCGAATTTGTCGCTTACGCCAAAAGCGGCCGCTTTTAGCAATAATATAAATACGAAATTATGCCAGAATGAAAAGAATTTAACAGTGATTCAATCATTCATAAAATGATGGTTACTCTTTCATGCAAAAACTACTATACGTATTTTAATGAAACTTTTAAGTAATGTAGCTTATACGACATCAGAATAACAAATAAGTTCTAATTTATTCCGAAATGATGTATTCACGTGATACAGACGATAGTGCGCTGCCGGTACCCTATGTAATTTTCTAAATATAAATATATCTTTACACGAAATTTCATCGAATTCTGATATGCGGTTTAAGCGTTTACAGGTAATATAGACAGACAAACATTATCGAATTTATCTATACTAATATTATAAGCTAAAGAGTTTGTTTGTTTGTTTGTTTGTTTGAACGCGCTAATCTCTGGAAGTACTGGCTCGAATTGAAAAATTATTTTTGTGTTGGATAGTCCATGTATCGAGAAAGGCTTTAGGCTATATAACATCACGCTGCGACTAATAGGAGCGAAGCATCAGTGAGAAATGTTGCAAAAATAATGGCGGTCATAGAAACAGAAATTGACGCGTACGAAGTCGCGGGGAAGAGCTAGTAAATAATAAATTAAAACGCAGATACTCCTCAAGACACTCTTCTTGTCTATACAACGGACCATAGATATAATCTCCATCGCGCCAACCGGCGCAATATGGCTGAAAGTAATCTTGCAGAAAGGCCTCGTGCCTCTTGCGACATACATTTATCTGGAGGCCACTAAATCAGCGGGATCAAGAATATGTTTTTTTGATGTAACAAGTATGTTACACATGATTTAAACGTACACAGTTTTTAGTATAATAGCAATACAAATTTTAGTAAATAAAATTGATAATGTGCAAAAACATCGTTAATAATATAATAACAAAATAAAATTATTCATTTCTTTCTTTATTTAACAATCTAACAATGACAGCTTTATAATTTAAGGAAACATTTTTAAAAGTTATCTGAAAGATTATTAGAGCTTGGTGCCTAAATAAGCAGCGCCTGAATCTCAATGCATCAATGCTTTACTTCGTGAGCTGGCTATGGATAATGTAGTATCAATTGTGTGAAAATTATACAAATCACATAAAACATCAAAAAAAGTAACATTTTAGCTATGCTTATCGCTATGTTTTTTTTATGAACTTAACCATACGGTTAAAAAGAAGCCTAAGATGGAGCGAGCTTACCCAAAGGCACTGGTTCTCCCACACACCAGCGGAACACAGAAAAACTGTTTGGCGCTGGACTCCGGCAGGAGAGTGGTAGCATCCAGGCGGCCTCTTACGAAGCCTGCCACCACAGAGGGATCTGTTAGCCGTCATCATTGGTTAGAAAACCAAAGATGCCGTTGCCCAGGGTGGACCACTAGGAGGTAGATCTCACCACCCTAAAAGCGAATTGGATCATTAAGTATACTTTTTTTAATAATGTTATGGGCTGTTAATGATGCCAATATTGAACCTTTAAAGGAATACCCTATTTTCAAACAAAAAAAAAAAAATTCTTAGATCTATTTACAGCACACATAATCAATGAATCTTTCTAAATTTTACTTATATTGTTTACGTGAAACGTTGGATGGATTTTTGTTACCCAACAAAACAAAAACGGTGTAAACATTTTAGTTAAAATTTAGCACGAAGATAGACTTTACGTAGAAATAGCACACACTTGGTTTTTTACGCGAAAAAAGTGCGGTTCGCGTGGCATAGTTTCTGTACGTGTATGAAGTCACGTTCATCAGCTAGCAGATGTATAAATAAAAGCTGATGGTAACTATGAGCTAACTTAATAAAAAACAACATTTATTTGCGATAAAATCGCTCATTTCATAGCCCCAACCCAGGTGTTCTCAAACGCGAAGCCATTCTACACGCTTTTGGCTAATTTGAGGACGCATTCTTATTACATGCTACATTTTGTGCGCGCGCGCTTATGACAGGCCGTTTGAGGGCTGTATGCTCTTATTTTGATGATTACTTATTAGAATACGAACAGCAAGTCACTTGATTAACTCCGCTTAGAAACCTATTACGTAGTAACATATAGGTAACGTAGTAACTTCCTGTAACCCACAACTTCATACGAGTGGAGAAATTATCCCACGGGACTTTTTATCGGGATAAAAAGAAGCCTAAGAGCTATTACTTTATATAGCCTATAATAATAATAATATTTAATAATATTTTCAGACAAGCCACACTGGGCCACACAGAACCATCTAGTCCCAAACTAAGCAACTACTACGAAGCTTGTCGTATTGGCTACTAGACAACCGATAAACCTACTTTTTTTTTGTAAATATATACTTATAATACATAGAAAAACACCCAGACCATTACAAACAGACATGTTCATGCACACAAATATTTGTACTGTGCGGGGATCGAACCCGCGACCCATGGCTCAGAAGCAGCGTTAACTACCACTGATCCAAATGCTCAAAGCCTATCTTCATATTAAATTTCGTCTCGATTTGTTTAACCATTCTGGCATAATAAAATAACAAACAAACATCAAAATTATAAGTTTATAATATTGAAAGAAAGAAAGAAAGAAAGATTCATTTGTTTGACACAATAATGGATACTAAATAACAAGAAAATAATGCACAGACATTTAATGGATATTAAAAGTAAATTAAAACTAATAGAATGAATGTGTGTCAAATAAGGTTCTCGCTCAGCTTTAGTCGTGACAGCTAGTGGCTATCACGACGCTGATTTTCAGCGGGAACCTTGACGATAAGGTGTGTGACAATTACTTGTAGGCCCACCAGACACCGCCGAATCTCCCAATAGAGCCCGATCACCTGTTGTCGGTGAAGGACCGACGCCCAACCTAGAAAACCCGGCAGCCCCCGATGAGTCCACACGTCGTTTTCGGCGTTACACGGTATCGGTATAAGTTGTCGTGATGTTACAATTCAAATGGTACCCAAAAGCTACAAATATAATCTTATAAAAACACAAAAAAAGACTTAATTAAACATTTCTAGCAACTACTGGTTTTAATAATTTGGTAAGATATCCTTAGTTAATAGGTTGTAGAGCTTTTAAAATAGCTTATCACCGTTTCTGCCGACTACCGAGCGAGAAATATTACAGTTATAAGAAGACGGGTAACATCTTCTCAGGGCAATTTAACAAGATTTATTTCTTAGTACAATTCAAACATCTTTTGTACCTACTTTAAAATACCTTTAAGACATAAATAATATTAAACATATCAGTTCGGTAAAAAGTATTGATGAGAAAATGTATTTTTTTCTGGGTTATTATAAAATGGCTGCTATTTTAACCTGAAACATTGGTCTATTTAAGATCTGCACAGCATCGTTAGGTTAATTTATTTTAATTACTTTTAAATGACTTCAAGTGCACTGAAAACTTTCAATTCGTTTTTACTGATCATGAAATAGTTAATGTGGAAACTATACTTTTACGTATAGTTTCCACACTAGCAGAACGCCATAAAAAGTCCATAAAACTGTTCACGGTACATTACTGACTTTTAAACAAGTCTTAATTAATGGAACGCCCTCTTTAAAACTCCAGAAATAGTCT